>JBAJHX010000051.1:1278763-1301072 GCA_037176925.1 Amniataba percoides
TTTGGATGGTGGGAGGAAGCCGGAGTACCCGGAGAGAACCCACGCAGACACAGGGAGAACATGCAAACTCCACACAGGATCGAACCTATAATCCTCTTGCTTTGAGGCGACAGTGCTAACCACTGTGCCATCATGTTCCAACATGGAAAAAAAATATTTTTCATTTTTAAATCTCAAATTTGACTGTCAGCCATCAAATTCACACCAGACTGTCCATCCCGACCTAGTGAAGAGGAATAAAGTCACTCAGTACTGATACATTTATACCAGATCATAAATGTTCTGGCACCCCCAAGTGGTAGTCTTCAAAACTACAGCCTGACAGATGGCAAAGCACATTGTGATGAATGGCCTTCACACAAAAAACTACCAACAGTAAATTTAAAATCTGTTTTTTGTTGTGTTTTTTTTTTGTTTTGTTTTGTTTTGTTTTCCCACAAACAGAACCTGTTCAGTTCATTATTTTGGGAGAAGTGTTGTGTGGTGATACACCTAGTTTCAACAAGGCCACAAGTCTATAAAAGACAGTGTGCATATAGTGCGTTGTCAGTCTGTATGAGCTCCTGAACTTTGTATGCAAATGATAACAACCAAGGATTTGTTTTGACTTGAGAGACAAAGAGAGAGAGAGAATTTAAATCACAATGTCTTGTGATCACCAGTATGGTAAGTGTTGGAAAACATTTATAATCTCAAAGGTACTTGGGTAATTGCTCCACATCTGCCAGAGTGCACTGTGTGCTGTCATTAACATGGTGCATACTGGCAGAGGTGGTGCTAGAAATTCCTGGCCTCCTGATAGGAGTTTACTTGTCGCTCAAGACTGTGCATTCTTATTAGAGGTTAGTCCCTAATTTGGCTAGTAAGAGTTTGCTTATGCATCAATGTAACAGCTTACAAAAATAGCCAATTTGAAAAATGTCCCATTTAAAAACCTCATATCAACTGCTGGTCATCTTCCCTCAGGCTGCTGCTGAGCAAGAGATACATGGAACTGTTTGTGTGTTTTCCAAGCTGATCTCAAATGTGGAGCGCTGCCAAACTGAAGTGTTGGAGGTAAGTTTTTAATTCAAGGCCCTTTTCTGGTTTCATTTACATGAATATGCCATTTAACATATTAAAACTGCATATTTTCTCCTCTTGCCCTCAGGTGATCGAGATAACTCGGCGAGCGGCTGAGCATAAAGCTCAGAGCCTGCTGAGAGAGCTGGAGGAGCAGATAGCTGAGCTGAAAACCAGGAGTACAGCACTGAACCAGCTGGCTCTGTCTGAAGACTACATACACTTTTTCAAGGTATGGATCAGTAAACAGAATGAAACAAGGATAGCTATTACAGTCACTTATGTTTCTCACTTAACCAGCAACAATAAACATAATCCCATAATATTTCTATCCTTGTTTTCATTTACAGCCTTTCAATAGGGCATGTTAACATGGAGAACTGTGTGAATGATCCACCAGCAGATGGAGAATCTTTAATCTAATACTCTATTAGTTATTATTACATAACTATATAATAAGTTATCTAACTCATCCTTTGTTCACCAGTGGGACAAATACTAACAGCTGATGCTCTCTGCAGACGTTCCCTGCCCTGTCCACCCCTCTACCAGTTAAAAACTGGTCAGGTGTCTCTGTGGGGTCTGAGCTTACCTCAGGGGTGATTCTCAGGACTGTCAATAAAACAGCTGAGCGCTTTGAGGAAGAGATTCAGAAACTCCCGGCAGTCTGTAAGTCTTTGTTCCAACCCAGAGTCAAGAGATGTTGAATTTAAGGGAACCTTTACACCTTCTAGAAATTACAAACAGCAAGTAAAACTCAAATCTGTAATGAAGACTAAAGATGGGTTCTTATAGTCTACAATATAAGGTTATAACAATAGAAATGTTGTTTTCTTTCATTTACAGGTCAGCAATCATTGTTGGAACAGTCTATACCCAGGACCAACCCAAGTAAGATTCTAATTAGCTAACAGAAAGGTTTTCTGATCCTGTTACATACAATTTACAATTTTGTTACAAACAAAAGTAAATGTATTCTTTTGTTTATTTGCAGAGATAAGGAGGGTTCAGGAATATGCAAGTAAGGGTTTTAAAAACATTTGCTGTCATTTTGGCTCCGTAGTTATATGTCATATTACTGTCACTGGTTCCACTGTCCATCCGTCCAACCATCACTCTTTCCCTGTCAGCCGACATTACTTTGGACCCCAGCACAGCCCACCCACGTCTCATCATCTCAGCAGATGGGAAGCAGGTGTACTGTGGTGAACGCCATCAGCTGTTACCAGACAACCCTGAGCGCTTTGACCGGGTGGTGTGTGTGATGGCTCGCCAGGGATTTAACTCAGGACGACATTACTGGGAGGTAGGTGGGACACAACATGCAGCTTTCTTTGTGTCAGTTGCAATGAATAATTTTTTTCTTTTTAAGCGTTTCGATATAATTTGAAATGATACAGAATGAAAATGTCCCAGTTTTTATTAACATAGTTATTAGCATAAATTAATGAAACAAGGAAAGTGAAGAGAAATAAATTGCTTAATGAGTTAATATTCGTCTAATCAGTGTTATGAGTTGTTATAAGCCTCTGTAGGATGGAACCATTTATTACCATAACATCAGCCAATATTGCTTTAAACAAAGATGTAAGGAGTGGCAAAGCAAGGTGGTAGGCTCAAATATAGGCTAGGTTTGTTGCATTGCTGTTACTACCACAGAGGTACGAGGCCTTTCAGCATAAACATGAAAAGCTGAAATGACAGTTCAGGAGAATATTTTATTGTGTTTATGACAAATGCAGATAAATTTACATTAAGCAATTTTAAACATGCAATTTCAATAAACATCTGAGTTTGTTTTATTTTCTGGGGATATTTTTGATGAGAAGAAGAGATTAAGTAGAAAAGTACAGGTGTGTATGTGTTTAATGTGACATTCACTGTCAGCATGTACACATTCAAGAATTTGGCTTGTGGCTTACAGAATAATACCAAAACTTTTGAGGAATTTTACAGTTAAAAAATAAAAAACAGATTTGCAGCAATGTTTTTGCAACTGTTGTTGTAATTTTTTCCGTTTTTTACTCATTTTAGTCAGATTTGATTTGATTTTAGTGCTTTGGACATCAGCTTAAAATACAACACAATTAAATGAACTGACTTTTTCATTAAGAAATAGTCGTTCAAATGAAGGAAATTTAATTAAAAATGGATAGACCAATATAAAGACCATTATAAACCCCATATATTGTCAAATGTCCTTACGCTAATCCATGTAAAGTTGGCCCCCTCAGTAAATTCTACCATGCCGCCCTCTTCCAGGTGGATGTGGGTGGGAAGACAGACTGGGACCTCGGTGTGGCAAGCTGTTCCGTCAATCGAAAGGGCATGATAACTGTAAGTCCTGCTCATGGCTACTGGTTCCTCAGCCTGCGGGATCGGACCGACTACGCCTTCAGAACAGAGCCGTCAACCAGCCTGAGCCTCAACCTCAGATCGTCCCGCGTCGGAATCTATGTGGACTATGAAAAGGGACTGCTGTCCTTTTACAATGTGGAGGCCAGAGTGCTCATCTATACATTCACAGATACCTTCTCTGACACCATCCATCCCTTCTTCAGCCCCTGTACTAATAAATCAGGAATGAATGAGGCTCCACTGATCATTTGCCCTGTTTCAATGACAGAACATAATGAAGCAACAGTTTAAGGGGATCTTAACTCATGAGAAATACTCCCACATGCGTCTATCTGCACTGTATTGGAAGAAGACTGAGATGAACAAAAATACGTCGAGGACATCACGCATTACTTCACTGTAACAGAATGAATTATGAGGAGGCTATTTGTTAACTTTGACTGAAGTCAGCAGTATTTCTGTCATAATACTCAAAATGTCTGGCTGCTGATAAATGACAGCATTCAGATACAGCTTTATGGCCCACACAGAGACTCTCCCTCAGCTGAAACCCGCAGCAGCAAAATGCTTTTAGGCTGAGTTAATCCATGAAAATAAAACCCAGAGCCACAGCCACACTAGCTGTTATTAGCATCACAATAAATATAGTACAACCTCGTGTATTATTATAACAGCTGTGGACTAGAATCAAAGATGGCAAACTTTTCATCCAGCAAAGTTTTCCATTGAACACATTCACCAAAAATGTTTTCAGGCCTACATGTTTTTGGACAGACAGTGTGAGCGTCCTTCTCTGGCAGAGCTGCTTTAGAGCTAAGTGACCGGAGCGAAGAGAATTTATTTTACTACAGCTCTTCAAAAGTCCAGTTGTATTGGACCTGTTGGCTCAGATTCTGGTTATACAGGAAGTCATTTGAGATGAGGTGACTCATGAAAACAGCTTTTAACAGGCTCTAGCAAAGTTTAACAAACATTAAACCTTCCTGGTAAAGCGTAAAAAGTAATCATCCTTTTTGCAGTTTGTCTTGTCAGTAGTTGTACAGGTGTCTATGGGGAGAAATGCTGTTTACTGTTACCACAGTGTTTATCAGGCAACATTCAGGATGTTAGCATTTTCAAAGTAAACATAATCTGTATGGCACCAACTTCATTCAGTTTCTCTCTTGAAGAAGCTCAGCATGAAAATCAGGATGTTGGGGTTTTTTTGGGTGTGGTCGGTTCTGAAACTTATCTCGGTGAGTGTTGGAGAATGATCAAAATGATAATTAATTCTGTTGAAATGCTTTTAAGACAACATAAAAATAAAATTGTGTGAGTGTAAAAGTAAGTAGCAGTGGTTCATTTGTTTGGGGAGGACGTGGGAAGCTGTCTGAAAAGTATTCTTCATTTAAATCAGTAAATGTTTGTGTGTATTTGTCTACAGATGATGTTCAAAACAGTTAACAAGGAGAGTCAGAGGACAGAAGAGGAACATGTCATTTAACTTCAATTAAACAGAAAAGTGACCTTACACAGTATACATGTGAGAGAATGCTTCATTTACATTCAGGTAAATGGACAAACTGTACAAAAAGACAACACATTCTGCTTTTTAAGATGAAACATTCAAATATTTCAACAATACCATGCATGTATGACCAGTAAAGTTTTCATTGCCAGCCACAGTTAAAAACACAAACACCAGACAGTGGGGTTATATGCAAAATCTTTAAAATACGCTCCTTTATTCATTTTCGATTTATGTGAAATCCAAGAATAAACTAATCACTTTTGTCACCTGATAGGAAAGCGTGATGGCTGACAGGTAAGCTGGCTAAGAAAGCTGCTGAGAAGTTACACGTGGCTCTTATTGCAAAAAAGTGCCAGTGCTGCGATGCACTGGTAACATTGCACTTGAAAAAGTGACTAAACTGTCGTCACTAAAGGTTGAATCAATTTTCTTCACGATATATCAATAGCACAATGAGTGCAATTGTCTTAGTGCAATTGTAAGGTGCAATCAGTAAAATGTTTGGTGGCAGCTGAGGAAACTACAGCAGCAGCAAACATGTGTCATGCTTGGTGTATTTATGGCAGCTTAGTTTCTCCTGTCTGTACGTTTTAACCATCATCCCTTGGTTTCAAAACATATCACCAAAGGTCTGCAGATTAAAATTAGCCACTGGCCAATAGTGGTACACTTAGAGAAACGTTGGTTAATATTTGTTGTCCTTATGAATAAATTAAATGCAATGAAACCCTGCAAACTACAGCATCAGCCACTATTAAATTACATTAATTAATTATTGCACCATTTCTATTATGCTTTTGTTCTTAATGTGGATCAAAAACAACTTACTGTGCTGTGGGATGGGTGTTCTGTATGGTAGGTGGTGCACATAAATTAAGGAACAGTGAACAGAATAAAACATGTTTAATCATGTTTTAAGTTTGCCTTGGTTGGGCTGCTGTAAAATGATTGATTTATTTGAAGTTACTTTACAACCTGATCATGACTTTAATTCTTCCAGACAGTGGCTTGGTTTGTGTGTGTGTGTAAAGTGTGAACTAGCTACTGTAAAGTGCTGTTTTCCTGTATATCCAGGCACAATAGCAAGCATCATGGCTATCTAAATTTGATTGAAGTCGTCAAATGCCCACCCAGAGCTGCAGGCTAGTGGTTTTTAAGGTTTCTTGCTGGGGAACTTCATTATCAAGTAGATATGGTCATATGATTCTGCATTTTTGATTGTTGTGAACAGTCATCCATTTTAAAGACAGTATTTGACCTGTTGTTTCTAACACACATTTAGGAATTCCACAATAGCAAAATATAGCATCACAGACACAACCCAGTCAAATAAATTTGTAATTTGGTCATTGGTTACACATATTTTGGTCTTTCCATTGTACAACTCTGGGCCCTGACCCAGTCGCTGGATAACACTGCTGCAGACATATACATTATATGCATCTTTTCATCACATCCTCTTACGTTCGCTGCTGTGCCTTGTGTGGGCATCCTTGTGAGCGCCCAGGCACCTGACTCCCTCCAGCAGCATTGGAGTCCCGTGATGTGGGTCTAAAAGGGACAGAGATATGTAGATGGATAAAATTAGAAAAACTGTATCACTGTTTGTTAACTCCAAGTATTACACTCATCAGGTAGCACCAGTAAGTAGTCACGAATTAGAAATCCTACTACATTTATTTCCTACTAAACTGCACCAGTCCAGAAACATTATTATTGTTAGACTGACAATCATAGTCATAGTCATTCTACATACAATTTCTAATCAGGTTTCCAGTGTGTAGTGTGTTCACACTGGATCAGTGAAAAGTAGAACATGTAGCCAGAATGCAGATTGAAAACTGTGTTGACTTTTGAGTATGTTATTGATGTATCCGTAACACAAAGGAACCTATAATTAACATGTAAGAGCTGTGAACAGCAGGAAATGTTAAATGAAATGGAACACAGACCCATTCATGCTTCAGTCACTGGTTCAGCATGTGGTCACACTGGATTTCACTCCCTATTCATTTCTTTTAAGAATGGAGTGCAAATTGTGAGGCTCTACAACCTCAAGCCATTATAACTGTTGCCAGCTTTAAAGTTAGGTACCATTACCATCTTTTACTATAACAGATATTTAGACCTTGTAGGAGAAGAAAAGTTGTTACATTAAAGTTAACTTCAGTGATGACATGTATACCTTTCACATGTCAAAATGTCCACCTCTTACACTGCTGTGTGTGGTGACTACCCAACACACTCAAAGCCTGCTCAGAGTTAGTATGACCCTCAGACATATCTGTTTGTGTGTGTGAGTGAGTGTGTGTTAGCACATACCAATGACCTTGGCCTGGAGTCGGACCTTCAGGCTGCTGTCTTTTCTCCCTCTGGTTACCAGAGTGATCTCCTCCTGTAGCACCCCCTCCTGGTGAGTCCTGTACTCACACGTTACTTTCACTCCTCCTACAGAGGGAGGACAAGGGTTCTTTCTTTAACCTTTTTTTTTTTTTTTTTAATGTCGGTCAGCCTCTTTTATTCAGTACATCAACATCAAGCCAATCAGGAGACGATCAACAGAGGTGAAACAGAGAGACAGATGAATAAGAAGTTATAGGATAAGAGAGGGAATTATTTTCTTCACTCCCTGTGAAAAGTAGGAGGTGTATTTGATACTTGTGCTTAAGATGCAGAAATGTTATTTGTCTGTGTGGCAGTATCAGTCTCTGAGCTGCATGGTGCAGGTTTGATGTACACGCTTCATTATTTCTCTCTAGAAGACACTCAAATGAAGCAATTCACATTCAACAACTACAGCTCCCCTGATGCGTGTGTCAGTGGCTCACACTCACATGATATCTTGCAGTTGATTAAATAGTAATGAAAGAAAATCTCTATGAGAAAACACAGAGCTGAAGTTACTACTGTGATGAAGCAGTCACAGCTTGAAGACCGCTTGCTTAAGGGTGTAGGATATAGCAACGTTAGCTACTGTAATACTTTATATTATACATCGGCGATGGAAGAGTACTTGAAGGTTATACTCATGAAATGTAAAATGTAGGTAAGTTAATATGCACATACTCCTATACACTTGTAAAAAAAAGCTAAATGTTCATACTGGAGTTCTATATGATGCAGTTGTTCTCTGTCATATTGCATGATTAGGCTTGCATGATGATTGGAACCTACTTTTGTCTTTTACTTTTCTGTTTCATTAAGGAAGGGACATGTAGGACATGTATGGAAATGCATTTGTTCGTTTGTATGGTTTGAACTTACCCTCCAGTGTGGAGTTAATACGATGGACCCGGAGGCTTGAGGACCTCCGAGTTGGGGAGGACGTAGGAAGGCAGGAGAGCTCTTTTCCCAGTGAGGGAACATCAGGGACAGTGAAGACAATCTCATAGCAGTGGTGACTCTTCAGGAAACCAGCCTAGAGAGAGAAACAGAGCAGAAGCAAATCATAAACAAGAAAGCGCAAAGAAAGAGCAAATTGGTGTCGTGAAATATTTTGAGGGCACAAAGGCCAAATTCCTCACTACCAACTATATAAACCGATATGCTGATGGTAATATAGACATATAAGATGCACATTTGATAGGATTACCTTTCATTATGAATAAAATATATATTTAGGAGGCTCTTTTTAAAAATTTGTCAGTGTTGGAAACTACATAAAGTCTATTAGCTTATACAGTAAAGGTAAAGGCATTGATTTGGCTCTACTCCAAGCTTAAACCAGGCCAGTGTGTCACCTTTTACAAATATGGTGTACATGTCTCAGTGGAAAAAAATGAGAAAAGAACCAAATAAAGAGAAAACTAAGGTGGCAGCTCTCATTGTGAATGAAAGCATTGGACCCAAGTCCATAGTTCCACGTATCAGTGTCATCCACCTACTGGGGAAGAGAAAACAAGGCACAACCAAAAAGACAAGAGGACGGTCACAATGCACGCACACACACACACACTTGTGGACTGACCTTGACCAGGTAGCTCCTATCCTTCTCTAGGACAGCAATGAGAGTAGAGAGGTTTGACTGGTCATCTCTCCGTGTTGGTGAGCCAGGGGGCTCGTCATCATCAGGGAAACGTACCCCACCCGCCTTGGAGGTGGAGCCTGGTGACAGAGACAGAATACAGATTACAGTCCAGTCTTACTGCACTACACCACTGGAACACCACTTTTTTTTTCATAGTGGCAGAATTAGCTGTGGCCCTGTGGTGGAAGTCCAAAAGAGTCGACAGGTAGCAATTCAAAAACAGTCATACAAGTAACTTTAAATATCAGTTTAATTGGGGCTTTATTCCTGTGAACTTGTGCTGTTGTGCTTGTCCATTAATCTTCAAATAATCTGCATACATGGCTGCTCTGAAGCCATGATATACTTCTGACTCTGCTGTACATATGATTTATTTTTAGTAAATGTTCTTTTAAAACTGTTGAGTAGGCAACCTAATGAAACAACTGATCGGAGACGATATGCAACGTGAAAACACAGTAATGTAGCATTTGAAGCATTTTATGCAAATTGTCTAGTAAGAGGAGTTGGATGAAAGTGTCTAATATCCAGAACCATAATAATAAAAAGGTTTTACACTCCCTTGGCCTGATATTTTTCTTTTTCCATAAAGGGATTATGAGCCAAATAGAGGATGAAAACATGTCTGTCAAAAAATAATAATGTAGAAACTATTGTGTGATCATCTGTTTGGTCTGATTACATTGCACAACAGCTCTAAGCTGGTTTAGAGAGGCTGAATGAAGCAACAGAGGACTGTCTGAATGATTTCCTCAGAGCTGCCAAACACACGGCTGCACCTACATCATACATCATACTTGTTATTGGCACCAATCCATCATTGTATAAAGCCAAGCTATTTTGTCATTTAACAGTTTACTTGCTTCAGGCCTTCACTGGACATGTTTTTATATTGTATACTGTAAATGGGTCTATTGATCCAGTCTTCCTCATAGAAATTAAACTTGGTGAAAATGTTTTAAATATTTTAACAGAAAATGCTGCCTTTTGTCTCTGTGTATTCCAAAAGCCTTGACCTGTACAGATCCACACTGTCCCTGTAGTTCTTCGCTGCCCTAATAATATAATTAAAGTGTAGGCATGTAATTCTTTATATTGACTTAAACCTAACAAATAAAACTGTAATATGGAGAACTGTAAGAGCAGACCTGAATTAAACATCATACACTAAGAACATTAAATATATGACTAAATACCAACATGTAAATCACAATATATAATATTCAACTGTAAACTCTCCCTTGATTGTGGGATCTAACGCTTATGCAAAATGATTGAGGCCAGCTCAAATAACCATGATCAGGTGATTATGTAATAAATGTGACAGGCCTAGCATGAAGCCGTTACATCATAAACCACACAGATACAGTGCTTGGACTCACATTACACTGAATTGTTTCGGTCAGCAACCTGCAAAGTACTGACAGAGAGATGAAAGGACTTACATCTCAAAGAAATGTTCATTTTAAGTGCATTTTTCCAATGTTTAAACTACACACAGGGAGGGGAGCCGTCAAATTCAGAAAAATGAGAAAATGTAATGTTTTTTCCTCTGCACTACACCACTCCCATTATTTTTTCTACATACTGACTCATTCAGGAAGTCTTTTTCAGAAGTAGACCAGCTTGGCGTACAGCAGGAGGCACACTGCCCCTGGTGATTACAGCCAGACATGCAGTAACTGTAAACTAAAAAACTACAGCCATCAGCAATACCAATCACACACATCCACACATGAACACAGGCATGTCAAACTTACCTTTTCTTCCCGTTGCCATGGTAATGTGGTTAGAAATTGGAAAGTGTCAGACAATAGCAGGGTGATGTCATCACTGACCTCCAGAGTTTGAGGACAGAGAGGGAAAGAGAGAGAGACAGCACCATGTTATATGTTTGACTCTCGGTCCGACACTCTTCTGCCATTTACGGAAGTAAAAATAAAGTCCTTAAGCTTTATAGTTATATTAGCTTTCCTGAAAAGTGAAAAAGCAGCACCTGCCCCATCCTCAGTACCCCACAGCAGAGATATTCAACAGATCAGTGGCTGTACTGGCTGGCTTGTGTGTGTGTGTGTGTGTGTGTGTGTGTGTGTGTGTGTGTGTGTGTGTGTGTGTGTGTGTGTGTGTGTGTGTGAGTGTGAATGGGGTATCTCCAAAACAAAGAGCGTGGGTGGAGCAGGATCCCTCTTTCCACCTTGTAATAAGTCTTGTCCTTTCATTCTTTTCATTCTCCAAGAACATTTGCACATTTGCACAGCTCTCACACATGCAAGATACACAGAGTTCTGGGAAAGAGAAGAGGGTGGACGTGGGCAGCAAGGATAGAGGCTATGACTGCAGTTCATCCTGATCTGACTGGACAACATTGGACAAGCTGCTTAGTTTGAGGCACACTGAGGCCTTGTACTTCTTTTCTTATGTTTCTGGTGCAGAAATGATCCATCTTTACATCTGACAGCATGAGATTTAAATAAATACATAAAAATAGAACATACTGGTTTGCTTTGTTGACACACAGCTCTGTAAAATATAATTTAGAGGTTGTTCAAGTTTCTAAAAATAAAGATCACATTAGATTTGCACTGTCAGATGGAAACAAACGCAGCTTTTCTCTTGCACAATGTCATGTTTGAAGACATGACATCATGTTAGAAAAATGGTGGAGTGAGCTGAGAGAAGCAGTGTCCCCCCCCCGCTGTGTATCATACACGTATCTGTGCAGCACGTGATGGAGACACCCATGAACGTGTTTCGATTCGAGCTCTTGAACACATCACGTTTGCACTGACACTGAACATTTGTCAGCTTTGTCAGCTCTCATGGAGAAATAAATCATAGTGATCAATACACACAAACACGCCCATCGTCTCGGCATCCTGCGGCAGCCCACCTGCCCCTCACACACACACACACACACACACACACACACACACATCCAGATGAGTCACGGGAGCACCTACCGACAGCTGGACGCGGACTGTCTCTCTACAGCGGCTCCTCGGGGGTCCAAACACTGACATCTGTCCTCTGCAGAGACGGACGGACGGACTCAGACTCACACATCCTCCTGGTGGACCCGAGCCTGGCTCAGGAGCGTGTCCAGCCTCAGCACCGCACAGGACCAAGCAGGGCTGGAGACCAGGACCAGAGGGGGGCGCCACAACACAGACTGAGAGCCATCCAGGACCAGGACTGCTCCACCCAACCTGTCAGGATAAACTGCACACTATGTACACACCAGACAGTGTTGGACATTTTGCTTTTACGTGTGTGTGTGAAGAGAGAGTGAACACTAGTATAGTGTAAAGAAAGAATTAAATGGCTATTCTGGATGATTATGTATTGTGCATGTATAAATGACTACTATGTGCTATAAGAATAAACAGTGTGCAGGATTTACATTGTGTCTGATGTGTACATGTTAACTGTCAGTGTTGGTCACACACCTTAAGTCCTGTGAGGCAGAAGACGGTGTTGCTGAGTAGGTTGAACTTTTGGGGTCCACTGTCATCTCTACAGTTCTGAGCACATTCAGCTCCTGTTTGTTCTGACTGCACCAGAGGGCCAGCTGTTCAACATCCAGTGCAAACTTTCATGCAGGAGGGAGTCTGGTCCTGGTGCCTACCTGATCTTCTGTCTTTACACGAGTCGGATCCTGAGTGCAGGTGGGAGGTCAGTGAGGGGGTCGTTTCATAGCATCATTTTATTTAATTTCATTTTACTTTATGGCATGTCACTTTGTAACTGGCGCAAATGTCATAATGAAGTAAAAAAAAAAGAGCTGTAATTTAAAATGAACTCCAGTATTCAGTAACCCTGTGAAAATCAGAATGGACACACAATGTAATGACAGTTCCACACATTGAGCTTGTGACATGGCTGGAACTTTACTGCTCAGTGAGTCCACAAGTAATCAATTCATCACTTTCATTTGTAATGTTCCTGTCTGATAATATTCACTTTATAAATAAATGAAAATGTTCAAAGCTACAGCATGTGCTCCACCTCCAACATCTCTTCCTGTCGGTACTCTTTCACATTCAGCTATTCAGTAAATATTAAAGAAGAATTTTAAAAAAACAGCAGAGGGCACAGGTAATGCACAACCATATTTGTTTATTACCAGATTATTGCACGCAGGTTTCTAGCTGTATAGAAGAACAGAGCAAAAATAGAAACGAAGCGAGAACCATGGTTTAACATCAGAAATGACGAGATAAACATTAACCTGTGAGTATCTATCACTCTACCTTCCTCTCAAAGGTACATACACACACAGTGTGTGGAATGATCTGGACAATAAATAATCATAGCTGCTCCACATGCCACTTTTTAAGTTACAACAGTGTAATCAAAATGTACATGTACACGTACAAGATACACATGTGGGGGAGTTGAGTCAAAAGATGAAAGCTGTGCAGTTTGTTGGGCCAGAAGCACACGCACATATAAAACACCAGTAGCACAGATTTAAATAAAGCACCATCTAGTAAAAGCATGGTGTCTTACTGCAAAGTGCTCCAAACTGAAGTGCAAAAATAAAGACTTTACATGACAAGCCCAGGAAGAGGTTCTTCCTTTAATTTCCCAAAGCAACAAATATCAGTCTCTCTCTCTCTTTCTCTCTCTCTTTCTCTCTCTCACACACACACACACACACAGTCATGTTAATACATCACTGCTATAAAAATGTAGGGAGTAAATCATCTTTATTAATTTTATAAATATTCCCCATGTAGCTACTGCTGATCAGTTAAATAGAATCAAAAACAGTGTTTTTACATATGCTTCTGTACCTGCAGCCACGGTGTGCTGGCAGAGGTAAACCCATTCACATCTGTCATTTTCTATTCACTCTGTATGGAACCTGGATATTACAGTGCAGCAGTGTTTCCATCAGTAGTCAGCCTGCAGGGTGGCACTGCCAGCAGCCATGCAAAACAAAATAATGCATTTCTCCCAAAATGCCTCCATAACAGGAGGCACAATGAATTACAAAATGTTCTCCCCCCCACCACTGTTACCAAAAAGTACTGTACAGGTAAAAGGATAATCCTGTCTTATTAAAACTTGGGTCTTATTTTTGATGCTTCACATTTTGATGACATTGCACTTGCTAAAGTAATTGCCGGGAACATGGTGATAACACTAAAAAATACTGAAATCTCAGAGGGAAAGACATACGGGCAGTCACAGCACCATTTTATTGTCACGCAAAAAACATTTGTCAAAGCCCCTGATTTTACAGAAGAACTGAGTGTAGTACATAAGTTGTGACAAATGTTTAAAGGAGGCAGTTGCTGGAAAATTTTACTTTGCACCATGTGTTTTCCCTTCCAAATCAGTGTGAGTAGCCTGGGAGTTGCATCTGACCTCTTTTCATTTGTGTCCCTAACCCAGCGTTACCAGACTACAGCAACTGTTACTCATACCTTAAATAATGACGGCCATAACGGCTAAAATAAGACCCAAATTGTAATGAACCACAGGAATGATTTAACATAGCTTGTTAAATGAGCCACAATAATCTCCATGACGGCCTCCACAGCTGAAGTTTTGTCTGATTTGGTTCAGTAGAGATAAGACGTGCATCACTGTGAGTCAGACTAGCTGCTCGGTTTTGATCAGCACCATTCCAGTGGCAGTAATGTGTCGTTGACCCTGACTGTTCCCTGTATGGCTCGGCTGTATTCTGCCTGTCTGAGCCCCCTTACTTTACACCACCACCTTCTTTACTGTCACAGTGATCTGTTGTCTTTAATCCTCTAGCCCACCGGCTGGCATTCTAATCACCGACTGCTACTGTTTGTTGTGACTGCACATAATTAGCGACACACCTCAGATGCTGGAGTGAGTACTGGGTCCCCAGTGTTAGCACAGCAACATTTGGTGTTGCAATGTTTCTCTGCTAACATTTAGTGCTGGTGCATGTCACAAGTTCAAAACTAAATCTCCTTTGAGCAGGCTTACGTCTGGGCCTCTGGCAGGGACCGGCCGGGCTCACATGGCACAGAGGGCCCAGCCACTACGAGTCCATTTGTGCTACGACACAGCAGAGCTTTGGTGGTCGAGGAGCCGGTTGTTGATGAAGAAGCGCTGCCGCCAGTTATGGTACCGTTGAGGTTCCAGTAGGGCCGTTGCCGTGGTAGCGAAGCCCTAAGGCGGGGGGCAGGCACTGCAGCTGAACCACGGAGGCACACTGAGGGGAAACTCAGACCCACCAGACAGCAGCCTGGACAGGAAATGACCTCATCCTGCTCAGAGGGACCACTAGGGTCAGAGGACAGGACTCCACTGTAACCATTACTCTGGACACCTGAACCCCACTGCACCTGCTGGCCAATCACAAGACCAGAGCCATTGTTGTTGTCCAGTCGTGGCACAGGAGACAAGGAGGGGGGCCCGTTGGAGATGGGGAGTTGCCAGCCATTGGTCTGTTGGGAGGAAGAGGAAGTGGAGGTGAGCAGGGGTCTTCTGGGTGTAGAGTTTGAGCCTGCTTCTGCAGGCTCCGGAGACTTTGTACAGTCCATGGGTTCTGTAAGACACACACTCTCCTCCTCCTCCTCCTCTTCCTCCTCCAACCGCTCCAGAGACACCATCTCCAGCTCGACAGGAAGACCGGAATCCTGTTCCATCCCATCTTCCACCTTAAACAAGTCTCTCCTCTCAGTTTTCTCCACATGCTCTAACTCCAGCCTTTCATCCATCTTTTCTGACTCGGCTGTCTTCCTCCCATCATCCTCCCCTGTGACTCCGTCAATCACCACCACTCCGATGTCCTCGTTCTGTTCTTCCTCTTTCCCCTCCATGTCTCTTGATAAGGCTGCAGTCCGGCTGAGCTCTGGAGTACAGGGGAGCGACTGGCATCTCCTCGGTGGTGCTCGCATCCCTGGCATCCCTCGGAGAAGGTGGGGGGAGGCACAAGGGTCGCGAAGCGCTGGGAGGGTGAACGTCAGGGAGATGACAGACTTGCTGGGTGTGTCCAAAAGTTTACACCGACCCCCGTTAAGGTCTTGTCTGAGAGAGAAGGGGTTGACCCGCGCAGGGGTACTGAAAAGAGGAGGGGTCAGGGTTGCCGGGGGTAACAGGTCTGACTGGCTCCGGGCCAAGCCTTGCCGTTGCTGGCTGCGGTCACCGTGGTGACAAGGAGAGCTGCAGTGCCTGTACGGGCTGACGTCTACTGCCACTGGCTCTGCAGCAAGAGATGGAGGGAGAAGACGGAGTGAGGCGAGAAATTAACTTAAAGAGCCAGAGAAATGTGATAGATCAGGACTAAGGCAGAAAATTCTGAAACACCAGGTGCTGTCAAAAGGCTCTGCTGACTAGTCAAGCAACTATTCACAGCTCTTCATTTTCTTTTGTATAATTTGCTTTGTGTGAGCAACCATAGAAATAGTGCTGTCACTTCATCTTTACCGAGCGTGATGGGCTTCTCTCTCTCTTCTTCTCTCTCCATGCCTTCCAGTGTGTAGACAATGTCAGTAAATGAGGGGCGCATCTCTGCACTCATCTGAAAACAACAGGTGCAGACAGTTTCACAGATGATGCTGATGACTGCGTGTCTTAACATCAAACAAACTTTGAGACGTGCTGTCAACATACAAACAAACAAATGCTGGTCCAATAGTCCACGATAGCTTGTCATTAATGAGACAGTGTGTGTACTTACATTACAGCAGGTGACAGCAAGGCTAAAGAATGCAGGTGGACAATCCCCAACCATGTTCTCAAAAGCATCAACGTCCAGACCAAAGTCCTACACACACAAAAGCAAGTGTTTCAGTGACTCAGTGTAATATATTGATTCCTTCATGTCTTGTTGCTGTGTCTCAAATGTTGAATCAAACTCACTGCATGTCAAGTATGAAAAAAATATATAAACTGCAAATAAAGGCTATGTACACACTGCAGTTATAATCACAATGACACATCACGCACACAGGCACTCCCACTGAAGTTCTAAAGAGCACACACAGACACACACACACACACACACACACACAGGAGACTCCAACCTCTGTCCTCGGTAAAAAGTCAGGATCGGCTTCAATCCGGGCGATGATCTCACACAAGATGATGCCATAAGCGAACACATCCACCTGAGCAGACGAGAGGAAGTGGGTGTCAGTTCTGTCCTTAACGTTAGCACTGATCATACACACACAGGTTCTGGCTTCAACTAGATTTCACACAGCAGTAAACTACAACATTGAGACTAGTAGGATTGGTGCCAATACAGATAGTTTTGAACTGAAACTGCTGGTGTTGGTCCCAGAATGTGAAAATTTCAGGTTCATGCCTCTGATTTGTTGCAGCGCCCAGTGTTTCCTTCAGTTGATAAAATCTCACCCAAACTCACTTTCATTGTGTTAAAACTTGCATGCTGATGTGTTATAAACACACTTTTTGCATTATCCATGGTGTCAATTTAAAACAGGGTAAAAGTGTAACTTTGTGTTTCGCTCATAATCAGATGCAGTTTTTTGTCTTTTGTTTGCCTCATCACCAGTGAGGTCACCAACAGCAGTTTATATCTAAACTCAAAGTCGTACTTCAAGTCAGGTTGCAGCAGCAAAACTTCTAAATGTATAAAAAGGGTGTTTTATTGATAGTAGTCCAGTAAGTGCAGAAACCAACAATGAAGCAAAACTAACCTTCTCATTGTACAGCTCTCCTCTCAGAACTTCAGGGGCCATCCAGTAGGGAGAGCCCACGATGGCCAGAGGCTGCTTCCCCACACTGTCACTGCAAAGAAAAACACAGTTTCCAAGTCAGCAGCTCATTCAGCTGGACAAGTGTTGAGCTTATAATGTTCAGTTTTGTTCACACTGTTGTTTAATGCTTTGTTGTTGTATTGGATCATATTATACTGGGGGGACAGGGGTGGGGAAAATACATCTCTGCAAATAATCAAGAAATGAAGCAACTACAAGAAAACGTGAATACATTCCTATCCCAACCCAATGAAAGAGCATATTCATTTCCAGTGTTGGAGATTCTCCTTTGCCTCTTAATATCTGAGTTAAACATGATCTCATTTGGACTAATCATTAACAGTTACTCATGTATTACACAGTTTCTGCCAGCTGTGGTCCCACATACTGCAAGAATCAAATACATTGTTTTCTACCTAAGAATGACATCAGACATTTGTTTGTTATAAGACTACGAGAAACTCACCTGTAATCAGGGATCTTCTCTGCCAGGCCAAAGTCTCCCACCACAGCAGTGAACATACCATTATCACAGCGAACCAGACAGTTCTGCACAGGGAGACAGTCAATAAGTTAGATCTACAAACAGCTACAGGGAGAAATTAAAAAAATTAAATTAAAAGAAAATTAAAAAAAAAGAAATATAAGTACATTACAGAAAACTCTGTCATTGACCTGTCATGTCAGGTTTTTGTTTAACTGGCTGTCCTTGCCCTTTTCAGTATAATGGGAGATGACACTAACTTTTAAATTGGAAACAGCTGTAAGCACACTGCCTGCCAAAAATGTATTTCATTTAAGGGGCGACAGGATGAAAGACGCAGTTCCTAGTTTATTGACTCCATGTGAATTTAGTTTTTATAAATACATAATGTCTGCACAGTTTCAACTTATGGAGCTCAAATCTTAAATAGAGCCACTGACTGTATTAGTAACCATTAGTGTGATTTTCAGATATCTGCTGAAGTCACCAGATTTCATCTCTTGTCTGAGATGTCTTGCGTAAAACTGATCATTGCTAAAGATGCGGCAATCAATGAACGAATGGCAAGAAACCAAACACAGAACAAGTTGGCTAAATGCATTAGTAACATCTCAGAGAGTTTGTCAGGTATGTTTCAGGCATGGGTGAATGGGGCAGTGTTGTGTTTATTAAATCAAAAACTGATTCAGACTGTGACTGTGTAACTGTGACATATCAGAATAAAATTAGAACAAACATAGCTGATGTACTCCTCATGATCCATACCATGAATCATATTTCTGTATGCTGTACCTTGGAGGTGAGGTCTCTGTGAAATATGCCCTTGCTGTGCAGGTACTGCAGCCCTCGGGCAATATCCAGAGACAGCCCGATCCTGGTACCCCACGAAAGGTACAGATCACTGTCCAGAAGCTGCTCCAGGTTTCCTCCGTTTATATACTACAGAGAGGGACAAAAAAGAGAGTGGACCACAAGTGAAGGTAGGATCACCAGATGTTAATGCAAGATCCCCTGCTGCAGTCAAAGGAAACACTAATTAATAAGATTAATCTCTCTTCGCCTCATCCGTGGAACTGTTGGACTTTCTCATTAAAGGTGCCGTCACCTTTGTCATGCACCGAAACACCAGGAGTTCTCCACAAACAACTCCAGTTCTATAGTACAGAAAGAGAACTGAATGAGTTCCACTGTCAATCTGACAGACAATGGGCCAGTTCTGACACCATCACCCATGACACCATCCACCAGCTCCATCTGCCCCACCACAGCAGGGGACTCTGGGACTCCTCCTCCGCTACCACAGTGACGACTGTCTCCATCAATATGCAGAAAGTAAGATGGTATTTCATGTTCTGTTAGCCTGATATAATAATGTAATATGAGAAAATTACTTCTACGTGGTTTAGGATTAGATGCAACCTTTCTCATCGGTTTGCTGGTGTTACAATGAAGCTCAGCGTTTTCATCAATTTTCAAGTTCAGATCAGAGGAAACTGTCAGCTCAGCTTACAGGAAACAGTCCTCTGGCTAGTACAGCTATGTTTAGTTATGCCTCTGAAATAACCATGGCAACCACTGCACACCATGTAAACATCAGCAATTTGGGAGAATCCCTTGATACACTGGCTGGTATAAACTCATTTAATGCAAATATGTACTATTAAGACAGCTGCATTTGTCGTTGTATTTTTTATTTCCACATTCAATTATTTTGCCATGTGTTGCATAGTGAAAGAGAAAGAAACTGGTAAAGAAAAAGTAAAAAGACATTCTAAGAAGCAGAAGAAAACTGACAATATTAAAAGAACAGAAATATGATTTTACCTCAGTCAGAGCGTGGAGTTGACCCTCGTGCACACAAACCCCAAGGAACCTGGAGAAAGGTGAAGAAATATTATTGTAAAGAATTCTGTAGGTCATATTTTACAATGTTTCAAGGTCATCCATTTGTCCACATGCCCCTTATCTCATCCAGAATTTGGTGACCCCCAGTGTTTGCCGATAGTAGTGAAATGATTATCTGAAACGTCTATTATGTGTTCATTTAAGTTTATTATTCAATCAAACAGCACTACCAACTGTACAGACTAATCTGTATTTTAAAAATATTCATAGAAGCATTTACTGCAACGTCCAAAGATTTTCCTGCTGCATTTGTCTTTAAGTGACAAATGCAAACAGTTGACTTGAATGCAACGCTCTATGACTGAAACATGCAAAGACTGGACACCCTAAAAGTAGGAACTCTGTTCCTGAATAGAGCTATTTTTGTTCTTGACAGTCAGACGGGAGAGAAAACAGAACAGCTCAGTTAATACAATACAACACGCGTAGTAGGCTACGAACACAGAACATCCCTCAAAATCCAGTCAGAACACAAAATGTAGAAATGCAAGTGCATCAAAACAGAAACAGACATTAAAACAGTGTCTAGAAAATTTATGTTGCAATGACCAAAGAGAGATAAAGAAACATGACAAATGCAAGATGTCATCCTGTGTGTTGGATGGAGAGAGATATGAGCAACAAGGACTTAGCAGAGAGAGCTGCAGAGGAGCAAACTCCTCATGTTTAAAAAAGTCTTCATGAAAAAAATCAGACAGTGTTGATAAAACACTGGGCCAGAAAACACAAAAACTCCAAATCTTATAATTGCCTGACAGACATAATATGTGTTCCTGTCTTCGCTATACACTACACAAAACTTGGTAACACACACATGCATTGGTTACCCTTTTACTTTTCAGCGTGTTTTTACAGGCACATTATATACCTGAGGATGTTGGCGTGGCAAAGCCTGTTCATGAGCTGCACTTCTCGTAGCATGTTAGCTTTGTTGCTGGCCAGCGTGTTCATTTTCAGTGCCATCACTTGCCCTGTAATCCGGTGCTGCACCTGGAAAACAACCAGAGAAGGTTTACAGTTAGAGAGCAAGTACAACAGAGGGAGAGTGAAATGTGGTGTTTGACCTACAGAGCACAGGAAACAGTGAGGAGATGCAATGAGTCTTTACTGTTAACTAACTAACCAACCAATACAACCATTCCACATGAGACACACAGCAAGAAACTCAGATCAGACTCTCATTACATTAATAAGAAGCATTACCTTAATCTTGTACATTATGATTAAAAAAGATAATTAAGAATCTGATTTCTTTCTCCAGTAAGAGTAGATCACAAGTGACAGCTCCAGTTAATATGTGAACACTGGGGCCCCATACAGGTAGATGGTGTTTGCAGGGCATGCCTCTCTCCTTTTTGCATTGAATTATAGAAGGAGACATGATCAGAGGCTGATTTTGTATTGTGGTGGATTCACTAAAGTCGCACAAGTTGCTGCAGTCAGCTTGTTGTTCAGTCACAGTACCAGGTTAACACACATCCAGGTGTATCACCATTATTACATGTTGTTTAATCCTGTTAATATAGTAGTAAGGCTGATATGCTGTTATCTGTGCTATAGTGATTAGTCGATTTAGACTTGGTGATTAGACTGTGAAGGTTCTGGTCATGTTGTGGATAATGTTACATGGCTCACCTGAAGCCATGAACATTTTTTCTGTTCATAAAGTCTCATATTAGGCATAATCTCTTTCAAGAACCCCCTTTTTTAGCATTTTTTACTGTTCACACTTTTTTTCTACAGGTGCCTACTCTGTACTCATTTACCTGGGCATTTTCTTTTTATGTAAATTTTATAATCCAGCCCTATCCTTAAGATGTGATGTAACTCGGTCTATCAATCTGTGCAGACCCATTATTATTCTTTACCAGTGTTAGAAATTAACTTTCTCTGCCTTCCACTGTGGCTGGTGGATTCAATACTCTACATGCAACTTTCTTGTTTTAACCAGCAGTGTGTGACTGTATGTGAGAAAAAACACCTACAATACTAATGATGATTATTCAGGAATATAGGTTATCTTATTTCACTAGGTTAATATTTAAGCTCTTGGAAGACACTGATATAATGACTCTCGCTCTCTCTCTCACTCACTCTCTCTCTTGCACACACACAAAAAACTCACAGACACACACAACCACACACACAGGCCCATCTTCAGGGCCTAGTACTTGTAGTGTCACGGAAGCTTCAGTTAATGAACACGGCGTAATTGTCTTTGTGAACTTTTACTGAACACAATGCTGCAG
>JBAJHX010000051.1:1314335-1329518 GCA_037176925.1 Amniataba percoides
TAAACACAGTTTGGCACGTCAGTGTCAGACCGAAACAGTTGGTGTATCGGTCACGTGACTTTCTCGAAGCGATACGCACACCGACACAGGGTTTCGCTCTGTGAGCTCGACACACGCGCCGACGCATCGGTGTTGCCGGACCCATCACTATTTATTAGTACCATTAAGATAACACTGGTCAGTAACAGCCTCCGTCCCTCTCCACCAGGAAAACATCATCCGAGAGTTCAACCTGAACGAACTCTACCAGAAATCCAAGAAACTGAACAAGACCAAAGGAGACAAAATCAGCCAGTCTCAGTTCCCGCCGGTCCCCGAGGAGGAGGAGCCAGAGCAGCAAGAAGCCGACGCCCAAGGGGAGGACGCTGAGTCCAAGAAGGACAAATAAGATGGTTTGTATCACACAGCATGGACCTCTGGATGGAACTTCCCTCTCCTCTTTAAAGTCTTTAGTTTGGTCACTCGTGAATCGGAACAGGATCATCATAATTCCTTGGTGTGGAAAGAAAGAACAGGAGAGAGAAAGTCCAGTTACACTAAACCTCCTTGAAAAAATTGAACGGTGATGCAGCTACAGCGACCTCAGTCTGTTTCCCTCTTATTAAAGAACAAAGAGAACAAGTGTACAGTGGAGGAGCAAATGGGGACACGGTAATCCATCTTTTGAAGGGGGTTTTAATGTTAAAACCTGGTCCAGTATGTCAGTGTAAGGCCTGGAAATGTACCGTGCAGACTTTCCATGTGCAGCAGGTTATATGAGTCTACACTGCACATTTCTCACGGCTAAAGCTGTGAAGTGTGAGTGACTGCTAATCTGGGAAGAGAAGTTGAGTTCTTACTAATGAACAGTAAAGGAACAGTGAATGTGATGCTACTTTGTTGTTTCTGATTTTAGATTTTTTATGCAACTAATTTAATTGAGAGTACATTTTTAAAAATCATTATGACTAACTGTATATTGGCGTAAACTAAGTTATAAGTCAGTGGTACACAAACAGGAGGCTTGTTTTGACATGTAGTGCAGTGTTAGTACAACGGTACATTCAGTTTCCTGGTGGATTCGCTTCAAAGTGTGGACAGACCAAGCTCAACTCTGCTGTCATTCAAGCTCTGACTCTACATTCCATCAGTTTCATCGCGTTATTTTGGCAGATTGCCTCTCTTGTTTACCTTTTTTATGCTCAGTGTATTTGCCTCTCAAACATATGAACCCGACCGTCCTCATCTGTCAGTCAACAAGTCAGTTGGCTAAATTCATGCCATACCTTCCTGGCTAACATGTAAGACATTTTATTATTTGAAAACACTTCACGTTTCTACTGATTGAGTTGTACTTTCTTTTTTTTTTTTATTATGTTACCAATAAGGTATTTTTGTGTTTTTTAGATGCAAGCATTGTTCAAGTTTGAGTATCTGCCGGCACTCCATGTGTGTGTTTTTTTTTTCAACTTTCCTGGCCAGTCACTCTGTTTTGGGCTCCTCAGGACCCCAGCAAATGTTTTTTGCATTTCATTTTCTTGAAGCTGAGCAGACACTGAACATTTTCATTAATCCTGTACATAGTAACTAATCTTTTAATCAGCCTTTCTGTATGACCAGAACTTCATGCTCTAACTGTATAGATCAGGTGACCATCCATGATTGGAGCACACACTGAACGTAAGCAGGAAACCCCTAGTCAGCTTTGTTACATTGACAATTCCAGTAAAATTTCTTCAAAGGGAAGAAGTGGGAGATGCAGGCAGTGTTATAGTTTGGACACATGTAATACAACAAGCTCTCTGCACTTTAAAACAACTTTAAATAAAAACAAGGTAGGTCTAGGTCCATTCACACTTCCATATCAGAATATTCCCAACAGCCTCAGCTGTACTTGTGTTTAATGCTAATTAGCGAATGTTAGCATGCTAACACACTAAAGTAAGATGGTATACAGATATTAGCAATATGAAACTGTTTTTGTTATGTATTGTACACTTATTTTGAAATTGATTTGTCATGTTGCATTTCCTTTATTCTGCATTCCCAGGCTTGTATGTATATTTGCTCCTTATCCTGAATGGAGAAGTATGGCCTGTTTTGTTATTCATGCAATAAAATACGCACATGAAGCATTTCAATGCAGCCTTCATTCTTCAGAGAGATAATTAACTTTTCTCTGTGCTGACTCATCAATGTTCCGCTGTAATCTTTGTGTATTATTTCCACATTACAGAGAGACCAGAGAAATAGACATCCTGTACAGTGTAACACAATATTAACAATATTTGGGCAGAATCATTGAAACACTTTCAAATATTCTGTAATTCTAGTCAATGAAAACACGATGAACACTGTCCTACAGTCTTCAGAAAAGATTTGTTGCAGGACTGTTTTTCCTGGTTGGAGGATACACTGTACTGTTTACACACTATTAATATGTTGGTGTTTTTATTTTTTTTGCCATTTCTTCTGTCAGTACAGCATTATTTCTGTCAAATGTGAGACTAAGTTCAATATTACAGAGAGAGAGACACATTGTTCAGGTGGAACTGTGGTTCTGGTCACTTCATGAATGTAAATCTGTGCTGCACTGCATAGTTCAGACTTCAGTTTTCCACTGCTGACAGTACCTGGTACTGTCTGATGGAGCTGAGCTGAGACTAAAAGGTAAGTTAAAACACTGCTCACCACTGATTAGTCAGGGAGTCTTCTCAGTAGAATCATGTTAAACTTAAATTTAATTAATAAAATAAAAGTAAAGCAGAGTTCTTTTTGCCGTGAATACGGACAGTGTCTGACAGTTTTATTGTCATATATTAGAAACACAAATATGTCATGATTATGTAGATTCCTAAAGACCGATGTGGTTGCACAATCTGTGAACATGTTAAATCTGTGAAATCAGAACAGTTGTGCAGAGCTGCTGCAGCTTCATTTGTTCATACTGTTCTTTCTGATGGTTTGACCCTTTTAATCAGCCGAGTGTAGGAGAAACTTAAATATGGTCTAATTGAGAAAAATGGGGGGTTAAAAACATCCATCAGGTTTGACTGTTTGAACACCAAGAACCATCGTCACACAGTCGGCCTCCCCTCATCTCACCAGCTTCTTGTATTCTGTCCGTGCAAGACGAGGTCTGTCTTTGAGTGTCGTTGAAAAGTTTGATCGGGGATGCTGGGATGAGGCCAAAAGCCTGTTCTACTAAGCAGGGTTTGGAGTTTAGCGAGGTAACTTCAGGTTAAATCTTGGGTTAGGACAGCAGTTCATCCTTTCTCAAGAAAACTACAGGTTGATTTCCTAAGATAACAAGATATTCTCAGGCTCACCAAAGTGCAGTGAAGAGTGACAACGCTCCAGCTTTTGGGTTTTAGGTTTATTATCAATCCTCCATCCCCGCGTCACATACATACATACATACGTCCATCCATCCACAAACACAATCACACACACATTAATCTGTACAGTACACACATCTGTAATTTCTTTGATTTGACTTCAGTTTCTCAGCCCTGTCCTCACCCTACACTCAGGCAAAGAAGCCTGCCAAAAACTGTGCTTGTCAACATACACTTATAACCCACAGTCTACCATCCTCTCTGCTCAAACAAAGAAATGGGCTCAAATTCCAAAATTAAAAAAAGGGATGAAATTAAATACATTATTTGACTTCCTGTTTATGTCATAGATCAGAAACGGGTTTCTTCTCTTGTTCAATTCTCTGATAATATTTCATGTGAGCTCCATTTATTACACCATAACTGGCTGTATCATTTCCAATGATGTGGTCCTGTGTTGCTCCTAACTTGTGTCCTAAACTGACAACATGGCCAAAAATGGAAACCAAGAGCGACTCTGGAGAGAACAGACTCTGGTTAAAAGTCATATGGATGCCCATTCCACAGTGATGACATAGTTCGAA
Source organism: Amniataba percoides (assembly GCA_037176925.1). Lineage (NCBI taxonomy): Eukaryota > Metazoa > Chordata > Actinopteri > Centrarchiformes > Terapontidae > Amniataba > Amniataba percoides. The sequence continues at coordinate 1,318,237 of JBAJHX010000051.1, forward strand.
AGTACTATGTCACTAGCAAACATCTCTGGCAGCTGACTGCTTCTTCCAGGCAGTAATTCAGGTTTTTGGGATGGTTCAAATACAGAAAAGCATGTTACTGTGCTACGAGGGGCAATTAAACAAGATGGCATAAATAAATCAAGATTAGATTTAGTGTAAACTAACTTACTTCCTGTACAGCCGAATCCAAGTTTAACTGCTGCAACAAACTACTGGGCCTCACTCCATAAAAAACTGTCTGACACATTTATGGAATTAAAAGAAAACAGATGAAAGTGTTTGAATTTGAATGATTTCTGAATGTGAATTCTCTCACAAACAATGAATAGTTTAGCGAGGAAAGGAGGAGTGCACTGTTCCACAGGTGTTCACTACATCACCACAATGTCAGCAACATTTTAACCATTTAACACACTGTCTCAACTTGGGAGTCTCGTCTATAAATATTCTTTCATTTGTGTTTTAACTTACATAATTTCCTATGGCATTGCTGTTGAGCACCTTCACTCACAAATGAACTTGAGTCTACATTTATTTGGAGACCAGAAGGAAAGTAGTATTGGGGCCACTGGGAGAGGGAAAATTAGAGCTTCAGGATAACATTAGAGAAGAGAAAACTGTACAAACTGAGAACCATAACAAACATGTTGTTGTCCAGATAATACCTACAACCGTCGTTTCTATGACTCAAGCCTTCACATATTGCAACCGTTCAAGAATTCATAGTAATTTTTCTGTAAAATTTCATCTTCATCTTTTAATGACTTTTTATGTGTACTTCATAATCACACTACATGTTTTCTTCTCCATACATTACTAAATCTCTATTTCTTTTAACAGTGGCCCTAATACTCCATGACAGACTAGAGATAATTTCCATGTTACATTTATGTAGAAAATTACAAACTGAAGATGCAGTCTGACTGTAAGACCACTTTATAAATAGGGTTTCTTGTCAGATACAATCCAGTAGAGTTTTTTTTTTCAAGATGTGATTTTGGAAAATAAGACATTTAAGCACAATGCAGCTCAGATTCTTTGCGGAAAAAACAGCAGATCAACTGCAGAGCTTCAACCAAAACCAATCGGAAGGGCTCTTTTTATCACGATTCTGAAATTGACAATACAACCCCTCTTAATATTAAAAACTCTTCATTTAACAATAGCTATATTTTCATATAAATTCATATAAAACAACTTCAAATTAAATAGGTGACATAAAAAACACTTGAAATTTCAAGGCAATTGCTCAAGGAATTCATTTTCTAGAAATATCTGCCTTGTCTTAAGGACCCCATTAACAACAAAAGGCCAAAACATGACTTCCTTGTTCACTTTAGTTCCCAACTTCCTGTTCAAACAGATGGCATGATCCATGGCCCAACACGGTGGCCTCTAGTGGCTAGAAGTAATAATAGTGCATGCTGCAGTACGGCATGAACGGCACTATAGAAAAAGGAGAAATCAACATTTAAAAAAAAAAAAAAAAAAAAAATCACATCATCCTGTACAAACATGGAATTGTATTCACATCTAGGAATAAATCAACAAATGAATCAATGAAACAGGGAATCAGCATTTTGTTTTGTTTTTTTCTGAAATGTGACATTTTTCATCCCTCCATTAAAAGGCAAGTCAATTCACTCAGCAACACTGATGGAAAAGTTTGTGGGTTACGTTCCTCCCAGCCGATGGTAGATTGTCACAAGTCCATAACAGATCCTACTGATTGCTTGATCATTGACCTCTTGTTGGTAGTGTTGTGCATTTCCATGACTGACTGGAAGGCTGTGAACGATTCTGGGCTGCATTACTCTCTGCGTCACACAATACCTGGGAACACAAACACCACTCGTATTCTTGGTCCATTTGGTGGATGCTGTTACTGTAGGTAGGCTGAACTGGGGCCATAACTTGTAAAGATCTCGGTATGACTTAATCTGATATGACTTGTGTCTGACTGCTGATACATGTCATTTACACTGTACTGGTTATCTATGGGAAGCCCTTAACTTTGAATGAATTCTGCTCTGAATTTGATCGGGTTCCACAGACTGCATCAGTGTGGTCATTATTACCACTGTTAGCTTTGTGTTCAATGATTTTCTAAATGTGGACATGAAAATGGTGACATGGTAAAATATTAAACATCTACACTGATTTTGAGCTAAATGCAGCTTCAGTCCAAAAGTGCTGATATGAACCTTTGTCAACCTGCAGTGGTCAAACTCTCATCCATCCCTTTGGTGGGGATCAAACTCCTCACCCTGGCAGTGGTAATGCCTTACGATGCTATGCTAACACCCAGACCAGACCATGTGAGTGCCTTATGCTACCTGCTGAGCTACAGTGAGGATAAAACCCACAAAAAATGAGCCAAAACATGTTTCTTGTTTGGTCCAGTGAGATCTACAAGTCTTTTCTAGCCCAGTAAGTCCTGGCTTATCAGTCAGTTCAGGTCTCACTCTCATTTTACCAGCAGAGTTATTGAGGTGGATGTCTGGAGGCAGGACTGTCCAGTACAGTTTAGCTCCACAGTCAATGAGTCATTGAGGAGTCTGATCTGAACTACATTGTTCAAGTCGTCCTCTGACGTCCGTGTCTACAGCAGGTCACTGATTCCTTGTATTATAAAAACCCAAATCTCTTCTTTGAAAGGCAGAAAAAAAAACAGCAGTCTCCTCTTTGTCTCACTGGTCTTCGACCTGGAGGTTGGTTGCCACTCAAACAGAAATCTCATAGGTGGTGCCTCCTACACCTGTCACCTTCTTCACCCCGCCACCCTGGGGCTTATGGGCGGGACTCTGTGTCAATGCCGAGCTGGGATAAGCCGCTCGGGGCCGGGCAGACACGCTGACTGGGTGAGAGGGAGAGGAAGGGGCGGAGCAGGAGGTGGTGGAGGAGAAGGGCTGGCCGCCATTGGTCCGACTCAGAGGTTTCATCTGGATCAGCTCATCCCTGATTTTACCAAAACACAAGGACAAAAAAGCAACCATGAGAGTGATGATTAAGCACAGGAAGTCCAGAGCTCATTAGAAGAAGAGATGGAAATCTCACTGCGTCTTACTATCCATATTTCACCACTTCATCTTCCAACAGCTGACTTATTCCTGCAATACAGGAGACAATAACTACACCTCAGGTGTTTTCACACTTTTAGGTCATTTCACTGGCTTTGTTCAAACAAACCACAGTCTACAGTCTGACAGGTAACTCATTCATTGAACAGTTCTGGTGAGTCTCATCCTGCATCGTCAGGACACGTGAAATCAAGTCCCAGCATTTGACAGCAGGTGACGCTGCATATAAACAGGTAGAGAGGTTTCTGCAGGGTTCACACCAAGGTGAACTCTCTTTCACAATCATACCATCTAAAATAAGATGGTGTACGATGGAGAACCAAAGAGTTTCATTTAACATGTTTGTTTCAGTACTTCCCAAGAAGTACATAACAATAATATAATCATTTTTAATGATATAATCTGGGATGGCTATGTCACATATTGTTTAATGAACAAAATGAAGCAGCAAAGCACACAGAGCAAGGTACAAGTTCAACATACTGCCACAACATACTGTTCAAACAAGGAAGTTGTTTGAACAGTAGGTCATAATTTCAGATGAAAACTACATACTTGTCAGAAACGTTCTACAGTATTTTGTTTCAGTTCACAGAAACATTAAGAAAGCTTCCTGGTGAAACAGCTCATCTCTGAGTGCAGAGGCTGAAGAATTCATATCAGACTAATATTGCATTAGAAAATGTTGCTACGCTGGAGGACTAATCAGAAACGTGTTGTTTGTCACTCATTTACCAATTACACTGTCATACACAGTTACACAATCGATCCTCTCAGTGGTTAAAGGACCACAGTAGTAAAACTAAACCTTCGTAGAGTAAGTGCAAATAACACAAACAGTGAGCAGGACGGGAAAGTACAAAAACACACACATCAACATGTTAGATGATGAACTGTTACCATGCAATGTGACACAGTAAACCACTTCAGCTAAAACACAAACTAAACTGGTTCTTTGATGCAATGCAATGTGGGATCTGGTACTGTAGCTCATCCCTGGGAAGAAACACACAGTTCCATGCAATTTGTGCCCAACTGTGTCAATCAGATATCGGATATAATGGCCTCTTTTTATACATTGCACATATTTGAGAAGACAGAGAGATGAAGATATTGTCATTTCACATCTTGGATGTTTACATTCACTTTCATATCTGCAGCTGTAACAACGCTGAATGGTTTAGTTCATCTTACTCCATAGATTGTCATTTATATTCTAATAGTAAATCTGTATCTTTCTCTATCTTGAGCTTTTATTTCAAGGTTGTAATATGTTGAATGGTTACTGTGAACAGAACTGTCTTGCTGCCACTTAATATTAGTTTGATGGCTCTTATATGGGCACACACTTTACGTAGTGCATGCAGATAGAGATTTGTCTGTAGAGGGCAGAAGGCACTGGAACAAAATGATGAAGTGATTTAAGTGAAGATGGAAATGATGCAAAGGACAAAAACAAACAGGCAGACCACACATGGCAATGAGAAACGTGACAGACAATGGAAGACAAGCAAAGGGAAAAGAAGGAGCAACTCACAGGAAATCTGGCAGGAGGAAGAGGAGGAGAGAAGGGAAGAGGAGGAGGAGCAGTCAATCAGGTTTTCAGGCGGGCAGGTTGTTTTTTGAGGGTCAGCAGCAAACCAATCATCCTGACAAAAGGTGAAACTCATACTCACTTCGGCGCTTGTATTCCTCCTCCTCCTCCCATCCCTCCACTTCCTCCTACTCCTGCCGCATTCTCTCCGGCCGATGCGGAAGCCTTTCGAACCAGCCGGTACTGCATTTCGGCAGCAGCAGCACTCGAGTAAGAGAGTGACTTGCCCAGAGGTGGAGGGTGTGGGGAGCGGGGAGGGTGGGTCGTAGAGGTGGAGGAGGAGCCCAGAGGGGTGTCAGTGGAGCGAGTGCGGTAGGGGTAAGCATGGTGAGGTGGTGCGTGAGGGGCAGCGAAGCGGGGAGGGCGTGAGGTAGAGGAAGAGGAGTGGTGGTGGTGATGAGAGTGGTGGTGGTGGTGATGGTGGTGGTGATGATGGTGTGGGGGAGGAGGGGCGGAGGAGGGTGGGCCCGAGCCCTGAGCGGCTGGTGGGGGGTGAGCACTGGAGTGGGGCTCCCCCAGCAGGCGCTCTCTCTCAGGAGGAGGTGGCGGAGAGGAGGACGTGGAGGAGGAGGAGCGATGGAGGAAGGGGTGGTGGTGGTGGTGGTGGGAGGAACGGTGGTGGTGATGAGGCGACTGGGAGGACTGGGAATGCATCTCAGCAGCTCTCTGTTGTGACGACAGGAAGGGGGAGCTGTAGCCGCCTGCTGCCGGTGTGCAGGGTCTGCCAGAGGAAACCTCTGGGGCTGCTGAACCTGCTGCCACCCCTTTGTCGAACTCATCACTTCCTGCTAGTAAGCTGTCATATGACAGGCTCCCATTGCGGGACGGGTGGTGAGGTGGGGGTGTCTGATTGGCTAAGCTCTTGAAGCTGGCTGAGGTGGTGGTTGCCTCTGAGACATGGGTGGCGCCTGCTGCAGTGTGTGTGGAGCTGGAAGATCGCGACGCCACTCCTGATAGGACGGTGGGGTCGGAGAAGGAGGGATATGAGCGTCCACCGAGGGAGTAGCCAGGGATGCCCCCTCCTCCCACCTCTCTTCCTGCCTCCCTCCTCTCCCCACCTCCTCCCCCTCCCACTTTGTCAGATGAATTGTCCCTGCGGTCCAGGCTGGGCTGGGAGCGGAAACCAGGCTGCTGGCTGGCCTGGAGGAGGGAGGAGGTGGAGGAGGAGGAGTCCCTCGCACTGCCAACACTCTCCCCTCGACTTAACTGGAGGAGGCAGCGGAGGAGAAAGAAGAGGGAAGGTGAAGGAGAGGGGGGCAGAAGGAGGGAAAAAGAAACAACAAGAAGCTGAGCATGTAAGAGCAGAGAGCTGTGTGGAGTTTAACCATCAATGTCTGCTGCACCCCAACTCCCTCTAGTGTTGACATCCTGACACTGTTGGCAATGTTTCTTAGCCAGACAGGAAGTAAGTTTAACTAATTACCGCACAATGACGAAGGAAGGCTGAATACCTCAAACATGGATAAATGAAGGCTCGGAACACTTTGGTCTAAAGCAAGAATCTAATGAGGTTTCGCTCCCTCATTATCTTCATTATCAATTACCCTTTGTTTTATCTGTGGAGCTTTCTATGTTGGGTATACTAGCAATTGCCAACAAAACAATACAGGCTTTTCATGGTTCAAATAGAAAATGTATTGTACAGTACTCTTCACATACAGTCTATTGACTGTATCTTCATCTGCTGCCTGCGGTTCATTATTTCATACCTGCGGCCTGCACCTGCTTGCCTTCATATTGACATACGTTATATACCTTTCTCCATTAGATATTAAATGTGTTCAAATTTCCATGCCATTGTTGTTTTAGTACAGTGTGTGAGGATTTAAAAGGAACTAGAAAAGCAACAGAACATAAAACAGTAAATGATTGCATGAACAGCAGTTATTCTCTGTTAATCATATTTGTACTAACAAACTGCACATCAAATACATAATCAAGGAAAATGTTTCTCTCCTCTGACAAGGAGCTGGAGGGGAATGCTAAGGTAATTCATTACAAAATACAGAATATAATAAACATAATATTCTAAATGAAAACTTGAATTCAACATAGAATATTAACCAACTTCATATACACTTCCTCCTTATATCTTCAAAACCTCACAACACAGCAAAAGAAGGAAAGTGGATCTTCTCATTTGATACCTTAGTATTCTGCTGGTTTACTTTATCATATAAGTTAGCTGGCTTTTATCTGAGGCATCAGGAAATGGTTTTACCATATGAGACCAGCTCAGGTGACAAGAGCATGAGACATGTAAGAGGTCAAAGGTTACTATCAGGACACAAGAGAAATGGAAACTTGCTAAATGATGGTAAAAGGGTAACTGGTGAATCTACAGGAAACACATTTCTAATCAGGAATAAGAAAAAAACTGAAAGGGAAAAAACTGAAAAGAAAATTAAGAGATGAAGTTGGAACAACAAACTAAAAAGAGACTGAAAACTGAGCTGGGGACTGACAGGTTAGAGGACATGGGTCCAAATACTGAGAGAACCAAATGATCTTTAGTAATTGAGATGTTTTCTATGATTTACACAAAAACATATACATACATATATATGTATGTATATATGTATGTGTATATGTATGTATGTATACATACACACACATATATATACACACAAATATGTATATACATATATCTGTGTGTGTGTGTGTGTGTGTGTGTGTGTGTGTGTGTGTGTGTGTGTGTATACACATACACTTATCCTTATAGTCCTGTTTAATGCCACAATAGATAAACGTGGACACTGACCATTTGAATTGTATTCAATTAGTATTTTACCCACATCCAGAGCAAATGGAAAAGGGCTGGAAATAAAGTTAAAAGTGAAGATAAGATGGGGAAAAAAATGCTTTCAGGATAATCACTTACTGATACTGATCAACAGAAAGCCACTGAGAAACCAAACCAAGATGGCCGACAGGAAATCAAAGAAAAAACAAAAATGGAAATGCATTAGATCGAAATCAAAGAGATGAAAGAAACAGAGCTACCAAAATGAAAAAAACTCTCTCCTCCTTAGAGAAACACTCACACACACTCACACGACAGTTTCTCCAATGTGCATTACCTGGTTGGCATAAGCGTGTGTGAGCGCTGTGTGGTTCTTGCCGGGGCTGTAGGTGGGCCTGTATTTGTACATAGTGGGGGTGGGAGGAGCTTTGTTCAGTAGACTGCACTCTGTAGGAGGGTGGGAAGACAAGAAATAAAAAAAATGTATAAAAATATCACTGTGAAATCAACATACAATCAGACCAATATTTAATTTTTTAACAACAAGAAAGCTCAAGAAGCTCGAGTGCAGATGGCTGCTGGAAGTCAGAGCTGTAGCAGGAAGTTAGAAAGTATTACCCTCTGTGTTTCCTCTGGTGATTCCAGGGTAACGGAGCTCTGGTTTAGGAGGTGGAGGAGGCTCAGCGTCACATGACTGGCTCTCCATCATTTCCAGACTGGACTTGGACTGGAGAGAAGAATGAAGACAGATAAGAGATAAAAAGTAAAACTGGTTACTGTTTTGTATGCATGTCCATATCTATGGATGTATACAAGTCTATACAGGGCAGTGACAGAAAAAAAATAACAATAAAAAAACAACAAAAAAAAACAGTGGCTGAATAAATGAATGGAGACACATAATGAAAATGATGGGAGGCACATGTTATGGCCTTCATTGTTACATCAATTGTCTTTTGAAGTTGCTTTATAAACTGAAATGAATGAATAAATAAAAATGATAAACTGGAAGAATGCCTTTGTTTAGGCATTTAGCTGATTCATGACTGTTATGAGCTCAGGTCAAACAGAACCAATCATCAACCTCAATAATCCAATACTGACATCCTCCCCAGTGTGGTAGGTTTTGGTTTTGTTTTCTTTAAATTGCAGCCCTTGGTGGAAAACGAACCCAAATCAATCATGTTTGTCTCAATGAAAAAAAACACTTGTACCATTTAGTATTCTTTGTTATGAAGTGTAAGGCTGTCTATACCGATAAAGGTGGTTGTGTTTATAGGCTATTGGATTTCTGGCTACAGAATTTCAAACAGTTTTTAAACCCTTGCTGCAAACTTACAAAGTGTACATTTGAATGAAGAGCACAGAACACTTAATGCCTGTGTACTAACAGCAAAACAATTCAATTTTTATTAACACAGTTTGACTCAAACAGATATTTTTCATAGCACTAGTACAGATTGTCTCTATCATCTGTGTTCCTACCCGGTGCAGTTCTCCCTGTATGCCGTTGTCCAGGATCTTTGCAGCCAGCTGGGCCTCTGTCAGCTGGGGCCGCAGAAAAGGAGGTTGCACACACACACTCTGCACACACTTCTTTCTGCCCAGATACCTGCAGAGAGCACAGACACAGTGAGTGTTCACATCATGAAGACCAACCACCACAAAGGACTCTGCTGTTGTTACAAGTTTCACTGGAATACAGTGATTCATTAGCTGATATTCAATGTTTTGAGAGAGTAACTAAGAATAATAGGTTTTACTGTCTCAGATATTTGGAGACTGCACTGATGCTAATCTTTGGATGTTTTCAGTCTGTGTTATGTTTGTGTAGCTCATATCGAGGTACAGTGTCATAGACCAATGTTGATGGACTACGGGCAGAGACATGTCTCTGTTTTGCTTTTTTTTTTGCTTTTGAACAGCTGACCATTAGAAAGAAAAATGTAAGACATGCACCTGGGTGCCTGTGAGCTGCAGAGGACATGAGAGACATTCTTCCAACAGCCATTGGTGAACGGGTTAACACCTCCTCTGAACTTCCCTGTTACCTGGTGAAAGAAAAAGGGGGCACAGAAAAACTGAGTTACTTAAAAAACTAACATTAAGATGTACAAAGATTCATTCAAAACATGGACTCTAAATGTTCTGTAAATAGAAACAGTGACACTGAAGTTATCCTACTGCACATTTTCAAGTATCAATTACAAGATTTCCCGGACTCATTTTACTCTGAAGTCACTTATGCAGATGAACTGAAACACAGAATATAGTACCTGTTCATTGGTAGTTCTGCCTCTGGCCACAAGCACTATGTGGAAACCAGTTAGTCCAGCGACAGGGATGAAGAACAGGCCTGCAACACACATTACAGCAAGCCTGAGAGCACAGGGGGTCAAGGAATATCTTAAGAGAGGTTCAACAAACACACAACACAAATAGATTTCATGGCATCACTCCTTTCCTGTATAAAACAATACTTCAGAGTCACAAAAATAATTCAAATTCATCATGGAAATCTGTTACTCTGGACCAATCATGACAGTCAAAGTTAACCTTTCCAAGAATTTCAATACTTTGGTACCTCTGACATTTTCCCCAAATTTGTAACCTTTTTAGTACAGACATCTGTCTCAGAGCATCAACATCTGAGCAGCTTGTTACCAAAAACTGGACTGATAATGTTTGTTTAAGCAAGTTAGCAATTATTCAAGCCAGTTTCAGGCAAGTCTTCATTACTTGTCTCAGACAGTCGACAGTAAGATGAATCTTCAGGACAACTGCTACAACCACAGCAATTTATTGAGACCAAGGTAGACACCACTGCACCTGAACAGTATCTGTAATCTAAAACGAACAGGAGGAAAAAAATCAGGTCCTTAAAGGATACGTGACAATGGCGTGCAGGCGGTCAATGTTCTGCCGGTGGTAGAGGATGAAGAGCAGGCCGAAGCCAAACACAGCCATGATGTGAGCCGTTAGAGACAGGAGGAAGAGGAAGAAGTAGCGGTAGTTTCTCCTGCCGATGCAGTTGTTCACCCATGGACAGTGGTGGTCGAAGTCCTACAGGGAGGGTTAAAAGACGCTGTGGTCAGAAACTACAGCGCTGTTCAACATGACTATAACTAGCAGAAACAGTTGTATCATTCTTTACTTTCTGATAACTAAAATGCCTGCAATTTAGGACTACATTAGGAATTGGTTTTGACGCTTGACTTTAGATTCATTACAAGGTCACAAGTTGTTGTTGGTCCTATCAAAAACCTGCATTAACTATGGGCGTGACTGATGGTTATTTCTCTAACTGAACCGATATCTGTGATAGTTAACAGTTTCAGCTTTCCCTGAGAGATGTCATGCCTTAAACAGAATAATCATACTTTTGGTTTCTACAACAGCAGTATATCTAGTTACTTCACTGATTATGTAGCTCTCAAGTCAGTGTTTCCTCTTGCAGCTGAATAATTACTGAATAATAAGCACTGCTGCTTGAATCCTCCCTCTCCTCATTCTTCAAAGGAAATCTATGTAACGTACCTCATTAGGGAAGGACAGTGTGTAATGTTTGTGCATAGTCAGTGTGTGGTTAAGCAAGTATGAGAGAGCGACCATCAGAAAGTAATCATAGTGGAACAAAGAGCCCCAGTGGCAGGATGAAGTCTTTATCACACATTTTACAGTCAATAAATTCACAATAGTTTTCTTTGGCCCTAATTCTCATCTGAATCTTTAATATTGGATATCTACCAATACCATCTCTGATCACATACATACATCTACTGAGCAGCACATACAGACCTGATCAAAATCTTAAGACCAGTTGAAAAATAGCTAGAATTTACCTTTTGCACATTTGGATCTTAAT
>JBAJHX010000051.1:1344777-1382702 GCA_037176925.1 Amniataba percoides
ATCACAGAGAAGAGACCTGGTTTGTAATGAAGTATTTAGATTCACTCGTCCTTTATGTTGATTAACGGGGCTCAGAGGGTGGACATGCTGCTCCACCAGAATCATGTCTACATGAACAGTGGGGTGCACATTTCATAGATTATTTTTAGGACACTTTGTTTCTAATAGCAACGTGGTTAAATTGTGTTAGTATTAGCATTGGAAAAAAAAAACAATTATTGAGCTGAATAAAGCTGAAGGCCACAGTAGGTTTTTCCAACATGCTTGGGAAGGGAGGGGTGAGGGCAGAGATTTTCAGCTGGTAGTCTGCATCCTCACTGTTTCATAGCACTAAATCCAACAGACTGCTCCTTTAACCCATAGGCAGTGGAAACAAACAAAACACTGACATATCATTTCCTTTTAAATAGTGTTTGATTTGCGTTCAAAACAGTTGCTTATTTACACATCTTTCTATTTAAGAGCAACACGATCATTCCCTTTGAGTTGTGTTTGTGTCAGCTCATGAATGGAAGATGGTAGATAGAAACATCTGTCTCTTCAGCTGATAAATGCTCCACTTGGTTCATCAGCTAGTCTCTAAGTGTGCCTGTCTGCTGTTTGGTGCTAAGCAGGTAGTGTACTGTGGGTTTTTACAGCCCTTTCTCTGAAGGCTCCCTGCTAAGCTGAAAACGTCACAGCGAGAATGGTGAGAGTGAAACACAAGTGTAAAGTTGCACCTGGATGGTTAAATAATGAGCTGAAACTAATTATGAAGCTCTGTAAAGATGCCAGGAGCAGCAGATTCAAGTGATAATCCTCTGTAGGTCCATTAGCATTATAGAAGAAAATGACCACACAGCAGTGAAAGTATTTACATATTTCGGATGACCTCCCCCCACTATCCTCCAATGATTTGGTTCCTTTCAATCAAAAACAGTGAGCACTTGTGGTGGATTATGGGGTGCAGTGGTGAAAAATAATAGCAAAATAGCATCAGTTCACATGGTGGCGTACCAGCATGGAGAACGTTGTGGTGCATTTATAGTGACACAGCAGCATGCATATATCACTGTGTCATTTTTTCTCCTCTGGAAGCCCACCGTGGAGTGCACTTTATCACTTTTCCTTGTACTTTGAGCCACCGTAAAGCAATGAGTGATGTGCCCCTAGGAACTTTGAAACTGTTTTGTCTTGCTGTTATCATTCTTTCTGTTCATACTGGCCATGAGGAAATCTCTTCCTACTGAATTGTTAATGCAAGTGATAATGGACAAAAAGCACAGTCCTCTATCAATGCAAAATGTAATCAGAAATGAAGTTACTATGAATCTTGAGCAAAGAGGGGATTTTATAGATTGTACACAGCAGCTAGATAACGTCAGGAAAACCTTTTTAGTCAGAAAGGGGTCTGTGCATTTTGTTCCCCATAATTTCCAAAGGGTATTAGGAGGAGAGCTGTTAACAGACAATGTGAACACGAGAAGGGGTTATGGCAAGTGAAACCCCTGTCCACATGAAATAAAGATGTTGTCATTATCTAGCTACGTCAAGATAACAAATAGTTCTTATACTGTGTTACTTTGAGTATGTCAATGCTTTATAGGCTTGCATTTTTGCTGTTAACTGAGATGGATTACTTAATGCAAGCAAGGCTCAAACCCATTCAATAATCTAAAAAGTTCAGTTACGCTTTGAAAAATGCCTGGAAATACAGAGCTACTGTATGTGGTTGACAGTAGACAGGTAAAAATGGAGTACAGTATAAACAGTACTCCATTTTTACTGTATAATACAGTATAAACAGTATTATGGTCCTTGAAGTTCTATGATCTTTGTCACTTATTGCTGGGGTCAAAGGTTTGGGGACTGAAGCCTTTTCCAGCACACTGTTTACTGGTCCATCACGTGTACACATATTCTCATCTAAGGGTAATTTAAGGCGTTTGCTTGTGTAATGTAAACGCCACAGAGAAAAGAGCAGAACTGAGATTCCCACTCAAGGCACTCATATCGTAGGGTTACAAATATAACTTTTGGTTTCAATATAAATATTGCTAATATGTGGCAGTATTACAGGATATAACCTTTGTGTGTTGTTTGTGTTGTTTTTGCTAATGTCATAATTCTTACACCTGAGGTTGTATTCTGAACATTCACATTAACTACTGAACAATAATAAAAAATACTATTATCATTATAATCATTATTATTAAAAATATAGATGATTTTGCTCATATCAGTCATTTTAAACAGTGTGCCCATTTGGCGTGTATCTGTTAGCTGCATACCCATTGGCTTGGCTCTTGGCAGTTTCACTATCTGATTGGTTTAGAGGCGCATTCTCTTGGTCTGATTGGCTGGCAGCCAGCCTTTCATGCTTTGCCTTTGCCCTGATCAGGTTTCTACGGTGATAGAACAGATAGCCTGGTAACAGGAAGCCAGCAAGGGAGAAGATGAGAAGGCCCAAATTGATCTGTTGTAAGGAGAGACAAACGGTTATAAAACCTGCTGTGTGTATTTGCATGCTCCTGTCTTCTCGTTGATTTTTGTGTGCATCTGTGTGTGCTTCCTACCCAGTAAGGATCTCCATTGAGCTGTCCCACCATCAGTATGAACAGTGGCTGTTGGAGCAAGGCGAAAGCAGCACTGATCATTGACTGCATGCCTGTCAGAGTCCCAAAGTGGTTGGCTGGATACCTAGAGGGGATGGGAGGTTTGATTCACAGTCAACAGAAGAATAAAGAAAGAATGTCTTCATGTCCATTCATTTTTTTTAATCCACATTTGCATTTGCATTTACTAAATGTAGTAGTAGGATGATCGAATACATAGCTAAAGCTGAACAGGAAAATTAGCGTTAAATGCAACAAACTCTCAAGAAGTTTGCCACTGAAATCACCTCTGTAAAGGTGTCAAAGCCTTGAAGGCGTGTTTATGGCAGCAGTGCGCTGGAAATAGTAAAGATGCTTGCTGCACAGCGTGTGGAAAAAGCATGCATCTGACAAGTGGCCATCTGATGAATGCAGGTCCGATATATTAGAATACTCTGTAGGGCTTAGTGGAATTGTGGAGCCAGGTGATAATTATCTGTGAGTTTGTCATTACAGACTTTCACATTATACAAATCCACCATTAGTATAACAATATTTATTAATACAGCTTTAAAGATTCCAGTTGTGATACTCACACAGCAGAATAGAGACCTCCACAGCAGGAATGGATAAAACCTCTCACTATGGTATGCAGAACAAATGACACCATCTGATTGAGAAAAACAAAATGTCAGACAACAGATTTCTAAAGAACAATCAAAAGTGTCCCTGTATATTCTTTGATATGTGTATCTAAACTTAAAAGTAGTGGCGTACCATATTAGGATACACAGAAAAGTGATTTTTCTACCTGTACGGGCAGGTTGTCAATAAGGGAAATGATCCCAAAGATGACCAATAGGATGTTGGTGAAGATGAAAGCTCTGATGGCATTGGTCAGTTTCTGGATCTTCCTGTCTCTCTTGGGGGGATCCGATTGGCTGGAGGGAATAAACATTAGAGGAAGCTAATACCTAAGGATGAGATGTGGAGGTGTTGTTTTGCAAAAAAAACATGGCCTTCATCTTTTGCAGCATAGTCATGAAAGGGATTTCTTAAAGGCCAGCAAGGAGAGCAATCAATAACATAAAATTTTAACATACATTTTTATGATAACTATTGGTATATTGTGTTAAATATAGAGAGAAATTACAGCAACTTAAACCGGAGCAGCTTGTGAGTATTGAATGCAAAGATAAACTGTAGCAACACAATGCCTACACCTCGAGAGTCCCTGAAGCTTCTTTCATACCTCTTCACTGTTTGAGTATTTGCATTTTCCTCTTCACACTCCTTCATCCTCCAGTCCATGATGTAGCCAATTAAAGGACAGGTCAGTAGACACAGCAGCTGCATTGTACCGAAGATTGATGAGTAGAAACCAACTTGGGACGATATGCAGGAAGAAGTCCATTGAAACACAAGGGCAGAATGGTCATTATTTCAGAAATACTTAAGTCATGGAACAAAAATGTTTTCCCAGTAGAAAGGTCTAAATGCTAGTTCAGAGCCTTCCCCACACTGCCAGGAACATTTTGGGATATTGGATCTCAGATGCTGTATACATTTAACTATAGACTGTTTTTGACTTGTCAGAGAAAATACCACGAACATGACCTGCCCTCTGTAGCAGTGCTGCTAATTGTTCAACTGATGATGTAATACTTTGATTAGATTATACACAGGTAAGCATAAATCCCTTTATTAACACATTAACAGTGATAAAATCAAACAAAAATGTTCTATATTTTTGCTTTTGCCTATGCCTGTCTTTTGGTCAATTGTGAGTGCATGTGTGTGCCTCCCTGCCAAGTCAGGATCTCCACTGTATTTTTATAATAAATATGCATATGTTTTGATAAAAAATTCTTAAAACACACATCAAATTACAACAGGTAGCATCAGTTAAGGCAGTCTAGTAACTCTGGTTTTCCAAAGCAAATCAACCCAATGGGACAGCCTGTTCACCCTTAAACCAGCACACCAGCACATCTTACCTTGTTCCTCTGCCTCCTTCTGCAGCTCCTCTGAGGCTGAAAGAGTCAACAGCTGCAGGTCAGGGATCACCAAAGATTGCTCAACGCAAATTCTAGTGAATGTTTGAATGTAGTATACAACATTAGTGGGAACATCAGCTTCACCCAGATAATGCCAATAAAACAAACAAAAAAAACAAAACAAAACAAAACATTTTCATCTTCAGTGACAAAGGAAAGCAGTGTTGGTGTCCAGTATTCAAGGTAAAACTTACTCTAACAAACAAAAAAAAAAATCATTAATTATTATTGTTATTATTCTTACGGTTGGGGTCACCATGGGTGACCAGGAACTCTAGCATCTTGTTCATGGCACCCATGAAGAAGATGAGCCTCAGCTGGGTCATTGCCATGGTGATGAGACTCCACAGGAAGATGGGAGAGCACATAGATTGACAGAGAGTCACAGAGCCTGCAGATGGAGAAAGACAAAGAGAATATGCATGAAAGCAGCCTTACAAAATAATTTTTATACCTGTATTTTTTATTTGTATTTGTCAGTGGAATGGTTTTCAGTATCTATGCAACCTTTTTTTCCCACCATGTAGCTATTCACCACCAGCACAATGAGGAACCAGTTTGAAACACTCCCACAGACGCAACAGTGTGAAACAGATGGATGGGACTAATCATGGCATCACTGCATGAAACACATATGTAACAGGTACTATTACCTTATATATATTATAACCTATCTATCATTATTATGTAGAACATGAAGAACATGGAGCAGGGATTTAACTTGGTGTAATTTAAACCATGTGTAGTAGTATTTATTTGGGTTTTTTTCTCTCTCAAAGGTAAACTGCAGGATTTACTTTTAACATTTTAAACAACAGTTATAAATTACTTTAAAACAGGCTTTTTCACTTATTTTGACAAGCAACTAAATTACCAAAGATACACAAATACATTTGCAGTTTCACACAAATATATATATATATATAACTAGAAACAAAAATGACATTTTAATAATAATGTCCCTTACCCTTGGTTGTGCTTTGGGTTTCTGTCTGCTCAGATTCTGGTTCCTTGGCTCCCATTGTCTCTTCCGTGGAAGTCACATGGGTGACATACCTGTCCCCAGTCACCTTGTCCTCTGTCACAACCCCACTTAGCTTCACCTTTTTACTGCTGAGAGAAAAGAAAGACATTGACTATATAATAATGACATCTAAAAACTTCATGCATCCAACCCTTACCTAATGGTAATAAAGTGAAAGGGAAGAAACATGTCACCATCTCAACAACATTATAACCTGAAAAAAAAGACATATAACATCCATGATTACTTAACTGAACATCTGCCATCTGCCAAGTCATTGAGTGTCCAGCATGGAGAGAGTTAAACATGAATGTGCCTATTACAATTGGATGTCAGTGGAAAAATTTGACCTGACTGGTATTGCCACAGGGAAGGTCAGGGGTCACCAAGGTTCATTTATTTAGTCATTATACATTAAAATGTAAGTTGTACCCCTTCTCTCTAAACATGCTAATACTTAAAAATGAGAAGAAAATAAAAAGCATCAGTATATATAGAGTAAAAATAGTATATCATACTAAATGTTTGCAGCTTTGTAATGTCTGTTACACAAAGTTCAGTATCATTTCATTTGGGTGGAGTGCTGAGGATGACGAGGATCTGAGGACCCTCAGCCTGAGGAAACAAGCTGTTTTGTAGTCTGGTGGTACAGCAGTAGATACTTCTGCGTGGCACGGCTGTAGCTGTGGTGGGCACTGTCTTTTAATATCCTTCAGGCTCTGTGCTGACACCTCCTGTCACCAATGCCACTGACACTCAATTGATGAGTACTAGTGATGTTGTGGGTGGTTTTAATCACCTGCTGCAGAGCCCAGTTTCCTCATCCATGCACAAACCATGTCAGTTTGTAATGTTTCCAGTCAGTATGCTTTCTATTGCTCCTCTGTGAAACTTAATATGAACTTGGCTTGGGCGGACTTTGCCCTCTTAAGTTTCCTGAAGAAACAGGAGATGTGTGAGCCCTGGGGGGCTCTCGTATTGAGCACTAAAGTGGAGGTGTGACCTGTCTGTGGTCTGTTTGTGAGGAAGTCCAATATCCTGTTGCAGAGTGTGGCACTCACGCCCATAGTGTTTTATGGGGCAGATTATGTTAAAATATTGATGATATGGAAATCAGGATCTACTTTCCTGTCCCCTAAATCCCAAGTTTCCCATGAAAACAAATCAACACATGTTCACAGTGTGTTCAGACTGAATGGGGTGCACTGGAGATGGTACCTAGCACATGCTGTTGCTTGTATAAGGATTTTCTTCATTTGAATCTCACAATGAGAATTTCTGACACATTTTTGTTTGTGCAAAAGCCTTTGTCATGCCATTTGAGCACGTTGTGACTTTCTATGTGTCTTGCCACTGCAGGGGTGATACAGAACAGCACTTATTTTTGCAGTGAAGGCAAAGACAATTGTGTTTGTAGGTGTTTTCATGCACACAATAATGTGATTTCATTTACTGACGTGTATCTGATATCTTCAGGTGCAGGGAAGGATTCAGCAGGCCAGTTTAGGAAACAGTTGAGGAAGACCAAGCAGGCCATGCCAGACCAAACCCACATGATGACACGAAATGACACTCCAAGGTCATAAATCACCTAGAGAAGAGTGGAAAGGGAGGGAGACACAGAGAGACAGAGGGGGGATGAGGATATGGATGAATAAAGGAGAGGTGTAAAGGAGTACATTGCAAAGTGCACAACTCCATATTGTAAAGCTGACAGAATTATAATGTTTTACTTGTGAACTGCTAGGCTGGGATGACATTACAAAAATCCTGAATGCTATGATGCCTGAGTGACAAATTTGATGCAATTTGGTCACAGTTCTTATTGTAACAAAGAAACCACTGAAATACTGTCAAATGCAACAAATGTGAGTAAAGCTCCATGGTCAGACTCTGAGCTATTGATAACTCTTAAACAGCTGCAGCTTTTGCTGGTTACTGCAGGGCAGCATGGTCTGGGTATCACCGTATAATTCATTCTCCTCCATGGAGTTACATAGCTTCAACGAACTGAGTGTCCTGTATCAAACAGTTTGGGAAAAACACAGGTACTTTTGCCTTTGATGAAAAGTTAATCTGCGCTGTCCCAATTCTTTTCATGCCATTCAAGTTCACCCACTAATCTCTCAACAATGAATGTGTGTGTGTTTTGTGTGTGTGTGTTTGGGTACCTTGACACCAGGGAAGGTGACAGCTGACGAAGCGTAGGAGCCAATCATCAAGGAGAGAATGGTCGATCGTACATTCCCAAACATGTTAGGCAGCTAAATGAAAAAAAGATTTAGAAAGAAAACTTCAACAAACTGAAATAAATAAATGAGCCAGGTGGCACTCATT
The DNA here is from genome assembly GCA_037176925.1 of Amniataba percoides. Lineage (NCBI taxonomy): Eukaryota > Metazoa > Chordata > Actinopteri > Centrarchiformes > Terapontidae > Amniataba > Amniataba percoides. The sequence goes on from JBAJHX010000051.1 coordinate 1,352,769, forward strand.
GCTAAGTCAGTGGAAAATGTAGCTCAAAGCCTAGTACCTGGCCGGGCCATGTATGGTCAGCGTCTATTACACACAGTGGTTGTGCCTGTGATGTGAATTCCTGTATATTAAATGTTCATCTGCAGTTCCCTGTAATCTGTAATTTTCTAAGTAATATTTTTTCTTATTCTTCTTTCTTAAACTGTACTCAGCATATCACATGGCATAGTTAAGCTATGTTTGAGTTAAAAAATGCAGCTGCAACAACAAAACTTTGCACTCATATCTGGATGTTTGAAATAGAACGTATTGAACTGTTATCTGATATTTCTTATAAGGGTTTTGAGTTTGTAGGTACTGGTCAGACCCAGTGGAGCATGGACTGAAAAAATGCATTGGAGTAACAGAGTTACTGTAACACATTATTTCTGACACTGGGTATGAGTAAATGCACATGTAAATTCAAATGCACTTTAAAAACTCAACCAGTAGGCGGGGCTACTGCGTTGTTACAATCACAAACCTTTCACCTGAGGGGTGAATATGAAGCGTGACACCCACACACATACAGCCAGCAACCAGCATGGCTCAACTGCTCTCCCTCTTTGTCTCTCACACGCACACACACACACAATAACACACACTCACTCAGACACACACTCAGTCAGACACTCTTTGCTCACCACCACAGTTTGGCGTGTGAGGGTGTGTGCATGTGAACATTCTCTGGCAGATGCAGATGGTAAGTTTTAGTGTGTGTGTGTGTGTGTGTGTGTGTGTCCACAGACTTTCCTTCTAACTATAGCTGCAGCTGGAGCACTGCAAATCACACGGCACACTGCACGTGGCTCTGTTCACACTACAGGGCTTCGTGCTCTGTATATATGTACTGCTCATATCAGATTCTGTGGATGTTTCATCCCACAGCAGCATGAACACAGGTCATGCCAAAAAGACATGCGCTGGAAAAAATAATGCAATCCTGATAGTTACACAATTGGTTGATGATGTTCTCAAGGAGGACAAAGAGTCCAGAACTAGACTTCAAAGATGCAGCAGTTTTAATTGAACTCAACAATTCAAAGGCAATGTCTGATTTTCATTAGTTAATTTTCAGTAAATTTTTATTTATTAATACTTTTGTCAGTTTCAAGCTCTTTCCCTTTGCTCTGTTTCCCTTTCTTGACGTGATTGTATTGATAGTGCTGATGATGGTGTTGATGTCTCTGCAGTCATCAGGTTCAGCTACTGTCACACCTCTGTGCTCTGACTTTCTTTCTCTCCACCTTGGAGTTTTGCTCTCACCTCTGTTTTTCCAGTCTTATCTGCCCTCCCCTCTTTTCCATGACTGTACCCTTCTCTTTCCATTTGCTGTTCTATTTGCTCTTGCCTTCAGTTCTCAAAGCCTGCCTCTTATCATTCTTTCTTTTATTCTTGCACCACAGTAGCACAAGAATAGTTTGAGAGATGAAGGATGAAGGTTTTCCCACAACATACACACATTGATCAGTTTCAGAGGTGGTGGTGTCTAGTGGAGGGTAACCAAAGCACTAAATTACTAGACTGTCAATCATACAAGAATATTTGTCAGGATTGTATGTATAAAAAAAAGACTAATGCTCAATAATCTTTTTTTTCCCACAATGAATGCCAATGTTTTTCAAATTCTTGACTGTGTGGTTAAAGTTAGGAACAGATTGTGGTCAAAGTTAAAATCATTGAACAACAAAACTTATAAATTTGATATTATGGTTACAGTTAGTAAAAAGGCAAGCATAAAAGCTACAGTCAGTAGGATTAAGTAGAGAGTAGACTTTGAATAATACAACGTCCAGCTCTTTCCCCATCTCTCTCCACTGTTCTCCAGCCCGTCTCCAAAGAAGCTCGCCACACTATCACCTAATCTAATTCTTTTCTTTTAGATTGTTTTTCTTCATTGGTCTTGTTTTAATTATTATTAGTTTCCTCATTGCTTGATTGCATGTCTGTGGGAGAGGAATAGGGGCAGTGATTGACACTTGGACACTCTTCTTGGCTCTGATTGGATGTTTGATTCAGGCGTGGTGGTTTCTTGTCAAATGAGCAACATGAGCAATGAGGCAACAGGTGGGGCCACACGAGTCTGATTTTATTGGCAAATGGCTGTCCCATGTACTACTGACAGGACACAGTGACAGTTTTAGAAAATATGACTAAAAGTTATTTTACAACTTAACTGCATGCTACTTGTCATTCAAACACCTGCCTAACAAATCACTACCTTTCACCTTTAAGTACCTCTGGTGGCTCCGTCAGTCAGTTTATAACAGCACAAACTGCCTTATCAAAGTAGACAGGACACCAAATGTGTTGGCAGTAAGTTAGCTTAGCTGGGAATGTACACTGTTTACCTCAGGTAGTTATGTAAGAGCGTATCAACTGATAACACGCACCACGACACACACAACAGACACAAAAACACACATAAGCACACACAGGAATGACATCAGTGAGGCCAAAATGACCATGTCAAGTCAGGTTCAGGCCATGGGCTCAGTCAGGAAGAGGGGGAAGTGAGAGAGAGAGAGAGAGAGAGAGAGAGAGATGGGGTTGACAAGAGGACAGGGCTGTTGGTGGGTGTGCTGACCGCCCATGTTTTGGATTGGCTGAGAGGCCACAGCAGAATTTAGAACAAGTGGAACAGCATGTGCAGGTTTCCAAAATACACACAGCCAGGATGTGTATAATCACAGGTACACGGCTCAAAGTCAGTCAACACACTGTGTTGGGAGCATGAATGCCGAACTTTCTGGTTATAAGTAGGCGTGCTGGGCTCTAAAGGGTAAATCCACAGTGAATCACCAAGGTCAGCAACCCGCTGCTGCTCCGCTCTGCCCACTGTTGGTTGAAATCTTCAAACATTTACATTTCTAGCCACACCTCAGTCTGTGATGTCACAACAGGTTTTGACACTGACTATGCAGTGTAACATCCCAGATTCAACTCCAGACAGCAGGACCTTTGTCCTGGCCCATGTGTCCATTTTTCCTGTCAGTCGGTACTGCTGACTGTCCTTCATGAGTTCCAGGGTGGTAAGCTTCCAGACACTGACGGAGTACATATACTGCAGTGCAGGTGATGGCCTATCTCTAATATCATGTCATTGTTCCAGATTTCATCCGCGTCAACTAAATGTCAAGAGGACTGAAATAAATACTAGGCTATCATCATCAAACTAAAGATAGGAAAACTGTAAAACTAATATCTACATATTATCACCTAATAAAGTTTTTATGGTATGGCAACATGTTAACACACAGTTATCTATTCACACTCCCAGCAGATGCTGAACAACACTGAAATTCATCCAAACTTCTGTTTGTGGCAACCTTATGAATGATGGTCTAATATTAACAAAAAATGGGCAAGCTGTGCTACGTCGATATGTGATATTGGTCAATACAGCTTTATTTGACATGTGAGCTGTAATAGACAACAAGGTGTCCAGACATACAAAATCACCCAACAAGGTAGAGGTGAAAGAGCAGAGTGGCATTTTCTGTTCACCAAAGAAAACAAGGTAGGCTGTGCTGCAGTGGGAGCTTTTATCTGGTAACTCAGTATTAAATAGAAATACTATTGCAAAAGGCTCCTTCATGATGAAAGGCATCAGTTGAGGTGGTTCAGTATCTGATTAGGATGTCTGCTGGGAACCTCCCCGTGGAGGTTTTCCGAACAGGTGCAAATCTGGACAAGATCCCGGAGCAGGCCCAGAACATGCTCGACGGATAATATATCTCTTGTGGCCTGGAAAACACCTCAAGATTCCTCGAGAGAAGCTGGAGGAAGCAGCTACGCAGAGGGACGTGAGGGCTATATGCTGCCACACACAGGACGTTTGCAATGTGAGTAGATTTCTTTTTCTGCCTGAGGGAATTTTTTTTTAAAGGAGTCTTCCTCAGTCCTGATTCAACACCTCAGCTAGGTTTAAACTACAGTGTGTGTTGTATGTGTGTGTGTCATGTGTGAAGTGGGAATCATACTGTGAGTGAGGTGAAGGTCAGGCAGATTCCTCCAAAGCCATTGAAGGAGACAGCGAGGAAGATGAGGACAGACAGCACTGATGGAGCACATGGAAATGAATAATACTGTGAGCCATGATAAAACTTCAAAGGTACGTTCAGTCTTCATTCTTACACTTTAGTCTCAGGACTGTAACTCTGAGGGAAAATTGTGCTGATGCAGAGGCAGATCAGATTGAAACAACTGTGCGATGATTTAAGTGGATGTATGTACACATGTATGTACATACACACTGTATGTGTGTATGTATGATGTGTTGCTTTACCTTCAGGGTTATATGCAGCAGCAGCTATCATCGCACACGAGGCTGCGAAACATGAACTGAAATATGTAGACAGAGACACATAGGAGCTCATATGGGCTGTGGCTTAAACATCATTTTAATGTGTTGAAAACATATTGAGAGAGAAGCAAATAATTACAGGACTGTCTGTCATACCTGCCTGTGAGCCTCAGTGGGCGTGGCCCGTATCTATCCATCAGGATCCCCAGAGGTAAGGTGGCTGCACTCAGGAGGAACGAGCCGATGGTGAAGCCAAGATTCAGTACCTCTTCCTGCTCCACACAACTGAGCCATTTACCGCTCTCTATAGAAGTCACATTGGTCTCGATCGTCTCATTATCTGTGCAGGGTCAGACAAAACAGGTGAGGAAAAGATAGAGAACCCAACAAGTGCTTAGGCTGTCAGAACACGTGCTCCCTGTACTGAGAGTATGTATGAACCAGGTGACTATAGTAATAAAAGGTAACAAGCCGGACACTGTATCAAATTACACAAAAACCAGGTGTGAGTAACAGCAACTGACAATAAAGGGGTTATTTTTTAAATGTTTTTTGTCTTCTGAGTGTTGTCTATGGCCTCTAGGGGTAAATGAGGAAGGGCACTCCAGCACAAACACACTTTCATGTAAGTTTCTGGAGCTTTTCTGAGCTTTTGAAGCATTTTCTAATATGATGTTATCTTGAAAAGATGAAAGTCAAATAACCTCAAATAACGACCCATACCAGCTGATGTTACAGTAGCATTTGGGTGGTGACAGACGACCTGCCTCTGGAGGCCTGCAGGTCCCCAAAACGAGACCCACTGAGCAGAATGTGTTAAAAAACTTTTTCTTTGTTCAGCTCTCAGTCTTGTTATATTTACAGCAACTCTTTATATGCCAGAGTCATTGAAGCTGTCTTAATAAAGTTATCTATGACCAGGTTGAATGTTTCAGAGTTCATAAAAAGTTACTAAAAGTAGAATAAAAGTTAAAAAGTAAGTATATGTACTAAAAGAATATCAGTATCTGACTACTAAGTCTGCTTGTGGATGATTACTGCACTATGGATAACTGTAAAAAACTATTTGGATGGTGGTCTAACCAATACAAGGGAGCAGAATTCAGAAACAGAGAAGTGTACCTGGATGGACCTCTTACCAATACAAAGGTGGGAATAGAAGCCTTCGTTCTTCAGCATGATGAGCAGGGAGCCCCATCCCAGCAGAACAGCAGAGAAGAGCAGGTTCTCTATGATGGCTGTGGTCGCCATCCACCACCTCCTCCTGTACGCCTGGGCCAAGCTGGGCGGCATGACGGCTGGAGACACACAGGAACCGGCAGGAGGAAAACATTTAGTCCACCCAACACCAGGAAGATGTTCTACTAGGAACCAACATGTTCCACAGTTCCCAACTTTTGCACCACCATATTACCTTAGACAGTAACAATATCAAGTGTTTTGCGCAGAGCTCCTCTCACAGTTGCATTTTAAAGCTTCAGTAGGCAGTGCATTTTAGAGGCACCATGTGTTATTTTTTGAAATTCTTTTTAAATCCCAACAGCAGTCAGTGACTCAAACACTCTGACAAAAAGAGAGGCTGTCTGGACTGTAATAAACCTTGGTGTCTGTCAAAACTGCAGTGTTCAGTTGGCTTGTAAATTGTGAACAATGTTTGTCAAAGACAGTTTAATTGATCTGTTAACCACCTTCTCGTTGTTTCCCAAATTTCTGTTAACCTGGCGAAACCACTGTTAAAAGAAAATATTTAAATTCATGCCAAAATCTTGTAATTCCAAAAGTCATGAAGTGACTTTTCTTTATATCTAACTAAGATATAAAGGCAGCTATCTCTGTAGAAAGAGTACTGCAGACTTGTAACGTGTCTTCATGTGTAGAGAGCTTGAGCGCTGTCATGAACCCTGAAAGGAAACAGGGGAAGTATTAGGGAGGGGATGAGAAGACGAGACCAAAGAGGGACAAGTCTGACCCCACTTGACCTTTCACGGTAGCTACAGCTATCAAGTGTCACACACTGACCTCTCCCACGTGCATGCACACACACACACACATACATATGCAGACACACAGAAATACTCAGGTTGAACTACAAATCAATGGACCCAGTGTTTTTTCTGCCTATGAATGTGCAAATATTTGATGGACTGATTTTGAAAATGTATGCGGTACGTGTGTGTGTGTACATATGTGTGTGTGTGTGCGTCAAAGCTTGAAAGCAGTGGCTCAACCTCTAAAAGGTACACATCTGAACACTGGGAGTCCTGTCTATGGAAAGAGCTTTGCTCTCCCTCTCTAAATCACACACACACACACACACACCCACACACACACACACACACACACGAACAACAAGAATTGTTGAGGACTACAGTTAATGAAAGCTGTAGCTTTCTGCAGTTTCTTCACAATAAATCAGCAGTACTAACATAAACTAAAGCTTAAATGATGTTAAAACCTTGTAATATGAACACTTGAACCTAGAATGACGTCAGCAATGATTCTAAGATAATTTCCATCTAACAGCTTTGGCCATCATTTTGTTTTGCAATTGAATGTGTGTAGTTGTCAACTGATTTCCTGTTCAGCGACTAATCAGTGACTAAACTGTTCTTCTGTACAAATGTTTAGTCACATTTCCCTATAGGAAGCTCCTCACATGCAGTGCACATGTGAGGAGCTTTCATTATCTATGAAATGTGAGGCAGGATTTCAGCAAATAACTCTGGTCACTGTTTTACTACATGTTCACACATGTTCATTTAGGAAGTGCACAAAATGAAACTAAAGTGAGTCCAGTAACACAGTTTGACACACATTCACTGCACACTCTGCAGGACAGATACACAAATAAGAGAGTCTTATGCATTTGGCTACAAGTTCTCATCCACATCACAGCGTCTCTCTTCTCACCTTGGAGAGAATCATTCTGACTCCTGATTCATCCTGACATAGTAAATAATAAGAAACATTGAGCCCATTATCACCTAAACATTCCTATAGGTGAGGCTATGTAACTTTTTCAGACAACATAATGTCTGTCCATTAAATAAAAAGTTAAACAATAAAACATCTTCTCCCCTTTGCTCAGTTCAAAGCACTCTGGGAATGTGCTTCAGCCTGACTTGCTGTGACCAGTAGCTTGTGCTGACCATGTTTGCTAAGAATAGACAAAACCCCCATTAGCCCATTCACTTGTGCTAATGTGACTTTATGTTTTAGCATTTTGCACCTGTGACAGTGGTTGCTGTTTAGCTGAGGTTAGATATGCCCAGCGTGTTCAAATGAGTCTGTATGGTAAACAAACTGTAAACAAAACAAGTCGGACTAGTTGGAGGATCACACACAGAGCAGACATCTTGGCCCACTGATGACCCTTAAGGACACACTGGCTGCAATTTGTCCTTTATTCTTTTATATCATTGACGGTGGAGAAGAGCTACTGTCTGTCTGATAGTCTACATCATTGTTACTTAGTACAACACAAAGGCAAAATAAATCAAAACAAATCATTCACATTCACTCATGTCTCCTCCAGACATATCTAAATTCACAAATCATGTTTCTCCTTTAATGTTTACCAGCTCTGTTTTGTGAACACTTTGATTAAATAACACAAACTCAGTAAGAATACTAGCAGGAAACACCCACTAAAGGAACAGCCCGTTGACCCTGACAGGAGATACAGACGTACCTGCAGCTGTTCCACCACACTACACAGCCAATATGTTTTGTTTTGTCAGTGTGTAGTATAAATGGACTACAACCTGGATTTCACTATAGAACCTTGTGATTCTAATACATTAACTTTTCTTCACAATAAACTTGTGCAACCAACAGAGAAATATTCAAAGTTCTGTTTTTTTTTTTCAAAATGAATGAATTATTTTTTTGTATTTGTATGTGCCAATGTGTTCAAAAGCACCTCATGAACTCTCAAATACAGCTTTAGCCCAAATTAACCCTTTAATGAACACAGTAAACATGGCCGTGTCTTTCCACACCTTATAAAAAACTAACAGAAGCTACAGGCCAGCTTCATCATTCCATGTCTTCATCATATGTTCATTTATATCTCACACAGATCACCCTGCTCAGTTAAGGACTTCCTACAGTTCTCTTAAAAAAGATGACAAGATGATTGCACATCACAGCTGTTGATGGGCAAACTCAGTCAGCGTCATTAAATCCTCACCACGTCCTTCATGACGGACAGCTTCATATTTGCTTACACGTGGCAAAATGAGGAGGAAACAATCCAACCTATACAAAATGTTTAAAGTAACTTACAGCTCCTCCGGTAGATGATCAGTGTTTATATGGTGATGATTCAGTGTGTCCTCCTCACTGCTGCTGCTGTTCTCCACAAACAGAATTCTGTTTGAGTCCTACTCTTGGTCTTTTAAAGTGTGATATCCTTCCCTCTGTGTGGCAGCTGTATTCACTGGCACATGTGCGCTCACATTGACTCTCTCTCTCTCTGTACAGTATGTCTATAAATGGAACTCTTGCCCGCCCACTCCACTGACCTAACACACACACTCACAGAGACACACATGGTAACACACACATTTTGACTTTATTGCACCAGACACCATGCTAAATTTGTCCACACCTAATGTGTCTTACAATTTGGACACAGTGTCTGATGGTTTGATAGCTAAGATGTGAATGTTACTGTTATCTGATATCTTAACAATTTAAATGTATCATCTCTGTGGTGTCATAAAACATAAAGTATTTGCTTGTGATGTTTTGGTTCTTCAAAAGTTGACGTGGGAAAAGTTTCCCACTTAATATCAGTGTCAGCACTGACTAGACTTGGGTAGTTTGCTCAGAAGCTCCATCATGTGGTCAGCAACAGTACACTCAAAACTTTTTTTCAAAAATGTTTTGACATATTTTGAGATTTGAGGTCTGCAGGAAAAATGTGAGGATTATGATGTAAACTAAAAATAACAAAGTCTGTGATCATTTCAAAAATTTTGAGAGCGAATCACCAGGCTCAGGGAAGCTTCATACTGCAGGACATCAGACTCTTGAACTCTGTTAAGAGCACCACCACTTTATAACTACACCATCACCATCACCATCACTTATTGTATATATTTTATTGTATATATCTGTTATCTGTACAATACTTAGTTTATATCATAGTTTATTTTGTATTTATATAACTTATATTTTGAGTTCTTTATTTCATTACTGCAGTTTATCATTTATTTTTTATTTATTTTTATTTTATTTCTTAATCTCCTTTTTCTTGTTGAGTGTCTCTATTCTTGTAAAAAAAAGTCCGTTGTTTGGGGAGCCTAGGATTTAAGATTTAATTTATTACCAATGAAAATGTAAATTGTGTAATGACAATAAATTCTTGAACTCTAAATAGCTCACATGTGCATGTTTGTCACACTGAGATTGAATTCACTGCACTGTAACATAATCACTGGTCTGATCTGCAGTACATGAGGACGCTCCTGATCATATAAGACATTATGTAGAAGACATGAGATAAAACATTTCAGAACCGTAAGCTGAGCCAGCATGTGAATTTAAACAAAGCCAACAGCACATATTATCATGCAAACAAGCACAGCACACTCCCAATCGGAACCTTTTTGTATTTATTGTTGGTTTCATCCTGTAACACCATTTCCAATAACAACAAACTTTTCCACAGTAGAATGAGCAAGAAAAAAGTTCAAAATAAAATCTACAAAATACAAACAATGTTCCCTCATTAAGCTTTAGTGTTAATCTTGTTGGTTAGTTCGTGGTGAGGAAACAAAGAAGTGGACAGAAAGGAGAAAAATATCTGAAAACAATGTCTCTAATCATGAAATTCATTCTTTTTTTCACCGAGTGGGCGAGTCAAGAACAGCTATTCAGTTATTATGACACCATATCAGCCCTCCCTTTCACTCCTCTCCTAAACAAATGGGTATGAGCTAATAATGATAATAATAATTATAATAGTAAACAATGTAAACAGTTTTACACTGGGCATTGGTCAGAGCTGGGCGGTCACGGCAATGGCGCTCTGAACACATCAACTCTGAAGATCTGAGACTATTTAGCTTTTTATTAATGCTAGCACACCTTTTTATTTTCAACATGTTATTTTATCCATCTTGTCTGATTTGCCTCAATCTCAATCCTATAATATGATCCTGATTTAACCATGCATAACACCGATTACTATTATTATTATTATCATTATTATTATGATCAGTAGTCACTTTATTATTATCAGTATTATCATTATTATAAAAATAAAAAGAAATGTAATTTAGTCAGTTTCCAAGCTCATGTGGGAAACATTTGGGACTCAAACTTGGGCTAAAGCAAAAAAAAAAAAAAAAAAAAAAAAAACAAGAGGCAGAACTGTGGGCAGCATAGAGGCAAAAAACTTCAGATAAATAACAAAGAGTACTACTAACTAAAACAAGAAAAAAAGACAAAGTAAAATAAAGAACAGGTGAGTTGGTCTAACTGCTGCTTACCAATTTGCAACTCCAGAAAGTTTAATTTTCTCTAATTTAAGCAGTGGTTTATATTTGTTATTGAATAGCATCATAAAAATATTATGGCATAATATTATTGCCACTTTTAGGGGAAAACTAATCTGGCATTTTCAGAATAACATCAGAATAAGGTCTTACTGTTTAATAAAGAAGCACTTTCATGTAATAAAATCACCAGAATAGATTTGGAAATATACATTGTTATTATGACAATATATCAAGTCATAATATTATCAGAATAATGTTGGAATTCAGAAAAAATGAGAGAGTAAAAAAGTAAGGAGGCATCTTTACAGAACAGGTCCTGAAAATGCCAGAAGAAAATGAAAAAAAGTGTAATTATACAGCAATAAGACAACTTTTTTCCCTTAAAAGGACTTCACCCCTAACTATCTTATTGTGAAAATGAACTGTATTTTAATAACATTATGAATCAGTTCTCCAAATGTCAAATTGATTTCCCTAAAAGTGGCCCTAATACTGTGTTATCATGTGATATATGACTAAAATTATAGTATATTAATCAAAAACATCCTTTCAAATAATAAAAAAATCAATGACAGACAGAGCGAAATGTCACAATGGCATTACTTGATAAAATGGCAGACAGGTCACTGATTCACGCAAACACATTGACATGACCTATGGTAAAATCACTGGGAGTATTTTACAGTGTTGAAGAATTGGTCATTAAATCAAAATCCTCCATTGGAAATCTTTGGAGGCAAATTCTGTGATAAACAGGCATGGAGGGAAAAAGAATCAACTGAGAGTTGTGCAGTGTACTGAGCAGGACATGTGAGTAATGAGAGTAATAAACACATATAGTAAATTTAAAGCTCAAACATAAAGAACCACCATTCAGCTTAACACACATGTAGTAGTCACACCATGTACCTGAAAGTACACAACAAACTCTACTGTGTTTAACCATGAATAGAAAAAATATAACCAACATATCTTAACTAATCAAACAAACTCAAATTGTTTAAGACTGGAAGAGCATCAGTAACAATCAACAGAAAAAAACAAAGAAGGATATAGATCCATCAGAATGGAAGTAACTGGCCTTAAAGAGCAGAAAGAGACTGAAATGATGTGTTTCTGTAGAATCCGATGGCCACATGTTGGGCATGTATGACGTGTACTCACATGCATTCTGTAATGTCTGCTAAATGTCTTCCTTTGCAGGTTAAATGCATGTTTACTGTATCTACAAGGAAGTTCTAACAGTAATAGGACTGAATTTAACAGACTGCATTGGCCATTTGGGGGATTCTACTGCACATCACAGTTACTGAGCCTCTTCACCGATTACTGACCACAGATCATTACAGGTCAAGTACAGTGTGGATGTAATGATGTGTGTGTGTTTGATTCTGGGCCACTCAACGCTGATCTCCTAATTCAATCTAAACACTCATCTTTTACCAGAAATGTTTGTCTAAAAGGTGCTATGTGTCACATTTTACCATCAATAAATCATCTACATGCTGTGTAATCACCCTGACCACCAAAACATCTACATCAGTGGCTTTTTATTTTGAAGTTCTGGTTAATTAAGCTCTTCCAAAGTTCAAATTTAGTCTATACATTCACTTAATACAAATGGGTTGTTTTCGTAAAGTAGTTCTTATGTAGAGATTAGTTATTTACAGCAGTAACGGCCAGGTGGCACGTTTGTTAGCTAACTGAAAAATGCTAAGATTTGACCCCTTTAGACAGAAAAGTAAACTGAAAAGTAAAAAGTCAATGGATAAGTCTTTTATATTTCACGAAGAAACACATGGATCTCAAAAAAACAAATTGTCATGCTAATAATGTTTTACTGAATGTTGGTCAGGTTAGCCGGATATGTGCCTCCTGCTCTAAACTACGTCAGCACTACTAACCCTCAAACACACTGCTCTCTCACTGGATTCGGATATGAACACACCAAAGTCTTTACATTTACAAACCACTGTCAGGCAAACTTTGGGCAAATGTTTGGCCACCTAAAAAAGTCATTTAAGGGAGTTGTGTTGCAATTTGTCATGCTGAAATGACTTCCTGTTTACTGTATTTGACTGGCTGACAGATTTACACATTCCTAAAATCTTTAAGGTCCTTTACGTTGTTTAAGTTTCACTGATGAAACCTGATTTAGTGAATTACAGGTTTAAAGTTCACCAGTGGTTACTAAGAACTCAGGAAGGACTTTATACACAAAGTTATTTCAGATAACAACCACTAACAGTATGCTAACATGCTAACATTTATCATGTAAGCTTTTGGAATGCAAAGGAACAGTTCTAGAGGTTTCATGTCAGACATATTTTACTCTCAGCCAAAGTGCCTGACCAACAAACTGACTAACATTGACATCCCTGCAGCCAACAAGAGGAAAAACTCATCCACGTCCTCTCCCAGTAAGCTGTGGGATTCCAATGTGATAAGATCGGCACTTGGAGAGAAAGCATTTGCTACACATAGCACCTTTTAGTATTGACGAAAAGATGGTCCAAAACTGCCTCGCACATTCTTTCAAGTTGTTTTCTGATTGTCTCTTGGCTAAATATTTCACTCTTACATTCTTGTCTCTCTGCAAAGTATTTATCACCTTTGCTTGCCTCCTGTTTCTCTCTCACCTTGCCTTTCTGTTATGCACTCCATCCCCCAGTCCTCTGCATCTCACCCCACCAGCTCTTCTTTATCTTCTCTCTCTCTTCTTTCCTATCTTTCACTGCTCCCCCCACAGTCCACCTGTCCTCTCTTTCTCCCTTCACTCCCAGAAGATGTTGGTGATGTCAGAGTCCAGGCTGAAGATCCAGATCACTAGCGGTGCAGAGATCAGAACAAACGACCAGGACACGCCCTTCACCGACTGACGCAACCTCATCACCACGGCGCCGAAGAGTCCTGGGTTAGCCCTCGTCCTCCGCAGCTCCTCCTCCTCTTCCAGTGACTGTTGAGAGATGGATATCAACAAAGCAAAGGGTAAGAGACAGACCACTTTGAATCACAGATGCCACTGCTGCACGTCCTCTCACCTGGATCTGGCTGCCTGGCTCGATGTAGTTGCGAGCCAGGAACTTGAGTGCTTCGTCCATCAAGATGACAGGAAGTGACATCTTCAACACGACCACCCACTGAGGCCATGACAGAGGGCGTATCTGGAATATTACCTGAAGTCACAGACAGAGGAATGGTGGATATTTAAGACCTGGATAGACACAAGCGCTCTGCATGTGGGGTATTATATCAGTGGAAGCTTAAATTTCAGACACATGTACAGTAATGCACGGATGCTTACCGGCAGTGGGTCAACATATAGAATGAGGAAATGCAGAGCCATGGACAGACAAATGGCCCCCACCAGCCAGGGGTTTGACCAAGGAGGCATTTTCAGCAGGGACTGGTTCTCTGAGAGACTGAAAAGAAATCCACAGCCTTCAAGCACCTTCATGTCATGACATTCTGATAACTCCAGCCTGATAAATAACAGTCACACACAGAGCAGCACTGTGGGATATGTAGTGTAGATTGTGGTCGTGTTGTGTTCTTACCTGTTCAAGGCATTACACATCTCTATGGTAACCAGGACAGACAAGGCCATAGTCATGGGATAAGGAGACTCAAAGACTGAACACTGAACACCTGCAAACTCAGCGTGGCCTTCACTGCACTGCAGGTAATGGGACTGTAGAGGAAACAAAGGTGTAAATAACATTCTTGCCACTTCTTTTTTCTGACCTCATCAAGTGGGGTTTGTGTGATTAACACATAGTTTTGAGTGACAGGTTGTGACATGTAGTACAAAACACCTGACATCACTAAGACAGAGCACCTTAAACCAATATATCCATACAATATAGTCTTTTTTTATTCATATCCCTTATATATTTTGTTCTCAGTTTGTGATTTCATTTTAGTTTTTTTACTGTTTCAAACAACATGTTTATGGTTTTGAGAAGGTTTCAGTTGTTAGTGTTATCACAGTGTATCCATTAACCCATATATGTACAGTAAGGCCACAGAGCATGACAGAGGTGTAGTGATGGGGAGATGGGTGTTTACCAGTTGATAGAAGGAAAGTTTGGGTCCATCATGAGCTGCCATAAACCACCAAGCCGCAGCTCCAACTGTAGCTGCTCCCACATAACCTGCAGAGACGGTGGAGAGAAGCAGTTTGGTTTGAATCCCACACATTCTGTGCAGCAGAACATCTTGTCTTATATGTAAGATGATCTGATAATGAATAAATAATGTGGAGATTTGATGTGTCTGTGGTAGTACTAATGATCATATTTGATGAGGTCATTCAGTCAGAGCTTCAAGACTCACATCCGATGATGAGGTAGCGACAGAACAACCAGCTGGAGATCAGAGGCTCTTTGGGGGAGCGCGGAGGGCGGGACATGATGTCCAGGTCTGGAGGGTTGAAGCCCAGAGCTGTTGCTGGGAAACCGTCTGTGACCAGGTTGACCCATAGCAACTGGACCGGGATCAGTGCTTCGGGCATGCCCAGCGCGGCCGTGAGGAAAATACTGAGGAGGAAGGGAGGACAGATGGAGGAGAAGGAAACAGTGAGAGGCCCAAATGATCCATAATCTAACTGTCACAGTTTGACTTCTTTTAAGCTTTCTGACGACTTTTTCAGCATTCATCCATCTCTCTCTCAGATCAATTCTTTTACTAACCAGACCACCTCTCCTATGTTGGATGATATCAGGTATCTGATGAACTGTTTCATGTTGTTGTAAATAGCTCTGCCCTCCTCCACTGCGGCCACGATGGTGGAGAAGTTATCGTCAGCCAGGATCATCTCAGAGGCTGACTTGGCCACTGCTGTGCCACTGCCCATGGCAATGCCGATCTCTGCCTTCTTCAAGGCTGGCGCGTCATTCACCCCATCACCTGTCTAAAGCCCAGAGGGAGAAGGATTATTTCAGTCACACTGGTTATCAACACAGCTACTGCACGATATTTTTTAAGTATGAGGCAGTGCTCTCACCATGGCAGTGATGTCACTCAGACTCTGCAGGTACTCAACGATACGACTCTTGTGTGCCGGTTCCACCCGGGCGAAGCACCGCGCTGTCCTGCAGGCCTGACGCTGCAGGTGAGGGGGCAGCTCGTCAAACTCTCGGCCTGTCAGGCCCCCAGTGGCCCCTGAGCCCTCCTGCTCCTCTTCCTGCTCTGTGATGATGCCCACCCTCCGACAGATAGACAGGGCTGTCCCTTTGTTGTCACCTGGAGACAAAGTTGTCACCAGAAACATGATTGCTGGGACAAGTTTGTGAGGAGTAGCTGCACTAAACACTCACATCATTAAACACTCATCATATTGTGATGCTTGAGAGTACACATATTATTAAATATATTATTCATCTCAATGTAAATTACAAAATAAATAACAAGATGGAAGAGTTAATTACAGGTAAACAATTGCAATTTAAATAAATGACATATTCTAACTAATGTTTCATCCCTATCCATCATGCATTTCACATACAATCTCTCTTGTTGTTGTGTTAAAATTATCTGGTATATTTTCTGACAGTGTTTTGCACTTGTGTGGCTCAGAACACGTGTGTTAAAGATGTGTTCTTCCACACATACAGTGTACTGTAGTTAGATGACTGCGTGGTCGTGTGTGTGCAAGCTTACCTGTGATCATGATAACTCTTATTCCAGCCTGACGACACATTCGGACCGCACCAAGCACCTCTTTCCTGGGGGGGTCCAACATGCCCACACAGCCCACAAAGGTCAGATCCGACTGTGGAGGGAAGACACAGATGGAGGGTGCAGACTAGTTTAGATTCTCTACTTTCTTCTACAGGCATGACCAACAGTTCATTTCTTTATTTAGACCATGATTTGACAACACATTCCTTAACTGACTGTAAAATATGACCCATTTCACTTCATAGTAAAGAGAAAATGCTGTCTGGACTTAGTGCTCTTTTTCAAAGCATTTCCTCATCATCCTCATCACCTCATATTCAGCAAATGCTGCTGAGTTCTCCAGGTTGAGGCAGTGGATGTCAGGGGGTGTGTCCCTGGTTGCCATGGCAAGACAACGCAGCGTGTCTCGGCCCGATCCCCACTCTCTCACAGTGGACAGGAGCTGCTCTCGAACTGCTGGGCTCAAGGGCAGGCGAGCAGAGCCGCTGACCCGGATATAATTACAGCGCTCCAACACGCTCTCTGGAGCTCCCTGCGGAGAGACAGGGGGGAAAAGATGAGCAACCACAGGGAAGAAGATGAAGTCACAACTGTCCTGTCTCTTTACATCGACCTGACAACCAAATCTATGATAAAGAGTGTTGTTGTGTAACTCACCTTCACAAACATCTTGGCTCCAGAGGAAGACCTGGTGAGTTTATTGGATGAACAGAAGACAGACATGGACTTCCTGTCTCTGGAAAACTCCAGTGTCAGCTCCTTCCTCATCAGCTGTTTAATGAGCTGAAAAAAAAATCAATAGAAAGCACAGCTACATCAGTAACTACAGTGTGAACAGTTCTTCTTGAGTACAACTAAGTGACCTATATTGGAAGAACATACAGAAATAAAATCACAAAAGACTGTTGCTGTTTGAATATTTACTATATACTCACTTTTAAACATTGGCAAAAAAACTGACAAATAGAATAGAAACAAGTGCTCATGGTCAACAGTCAGTACTAATGGTTTCAGGAAGTCTGGCTTATTGGATGCAGAGGTTAAAGGGAAATGATCAGGGAGTCGTTTGTAGCAGCACTGTTTCACTCACTCACTCACTCACTCACTCAAACACACACAAACTTACGGAGCAGCATGCTGTAGCTCTCTCAGCGCGGCTCAGTCCTCTCAGGTCGGTGTTGAACACGTTCATTTTCTCCACCAGACAGCAGAGGGCAGTCTCTGTTGCCTCACCCACCTTCTCGTACACTCCCTTTGCCTGGACACACACACACACAAACACACACACACAGTAAGAGGTTTAAGTATGTTTACAACTGCCAAGATAACAGCTGTAAATGTTTCAGAACCGTGTACGTTAATCCATGATGGGTCTGTGCCATCGCTGCAGTCATGTCTTACCTCATTGTAGTCCAGTGATGAGTCATTGCATAGTGCGCAGATGGAGGCCATCTCCACCAGACCTTCATACTGACTGCACTTCACCTCTGTGTTATCCTTATAACTGGAAGGAAATAAGGACAGGTATGACGTAGAGAAGAGGAATAAAGAGATCAATCATAATTCATAACCATGCATGAACTGTCAGTGGTTAAGTGTTAAAGGTTAAAGACACTCACACTTCCCCTTCAGGGGCATAAGTAGATCCAGTGACTGTGAACTCGTTCAGTCTGCAGCTCTCCCCTGACACACTGTCTACAACAAACATCTGAACACACACACACACAATTGTCATTGCAGTAGCTGATTAGTGCAGTAATGTTAGAAGGTTTGTTATTGGTTGCTTGAAGTTACAGGCTATTCTCTCAGGTTATATCAAAGCCAACATCACACTGAAATAACCTGTTTTTCCAAATTATTTTTTTCTAATGGAGGAAACTCAAATGAAAACATGTTTCCACCAGGGGGGTTGATGAAGTCAGGATCATGTACTTTTCCACAACACTAACAACACTATGACAAAGCTGTGTCACAGTCAATGCTCTGCTGCCTTGAGTTTCTCTTTTTAACACAGATGCTGTTTTTATTCATTAATCAGTTCCAATAGCTACCACTTTGCTGATTTTTCATTCGGCTGCCTGCAAATATTTCAAATTAAAATTATGCACACGGTGCCTCTGAAAGGCTTTTGGTATCAAACATTGGCACAGGAAGTTTTTGTGTATTTACAACAACCTTAACTTGCGCTGGCAACCATCACTGACAGAATGTAAGTAATGTGAGCTCAACGCTGTGGGATTCTCATGTTAGCATGACAAGCCATCAGTTGTTACTTTGGAGGAGAGAACTACTTTGTGTAGATTTTAAAGTCAGTGAAACTGTGCAGGCTGCTTTCAGATGCTACCCTCATGTGTTTATGATCAATGCCATGACAACTCTGTCATAACTCTGCCTCTTTTCTGAGTCCCATATTTTCTGATGATCTTCTCCTCCTGCTCTTACCCTGCAGACTGACATCTGGTTGGTGGTGAGTGTCCCTGTCTTGTCAGAGCAAATGACAGAGGTGCAACCCAGCGTCTCCACTGATGGCAGGCTGCGGACGATGGCATTCTTCCTGGCCATCCTCCTGGTGCCCAGTGCCAGGCAGGTAGTGATGACTGCCGGCAGGCCTGGGAGGAAACACAACAGGAAGACACAGGTGATGAGAAAGCTCTAGTTTAAGGGAGTAGAGACTTTTTACATGTACATATGCAGGAAGACTTTATGATCTTTTCTGTGTTTTTTCTGCTTCTCCATCCAAGCAGTTGGGTTTTATGTACCTGGTCAGGAGCATTTAAGTCTACATAAATGACACGCTTATGTTTTTGTCCTTGTGTTAAACACGTTTGCATAAAAACACAGAAACATGTGAAACATCTGCAAGAAGTGATTCTTCTCCATCAATAAAGCAATAAGATATTTGACCTTCTGGTATGGCAGCTACAGCCAATGCGACAGCAATCTTGAAGTAGTAAACGGCTCCTCTAAGCCAGCTGCCTCCATGGACCGGGTCATTGAAGTGTCCCACGTTGATGGCCCACACTGCCACACAGATCACACTGATGACCTGCACGTTACAACACGACAAGTGTTACACAGTTCTACACACACATTACCTCAATAGATTATAAAAGCAAATTTAGAAAGCATCAAGAATCTGTGAGTCCACGAACGGTCTTGCCTTGGACAGCTGTTCTCCAAACTGGTCTAATTTCTGTTGTAGTGGGGTCCTTTCAGGGTCAGTGGAGGCCATCTCATCTCGGATTTTGCCAATTTCGGTTTGTACCCCTGTCGCCACGACGACTCCGATTGCTCGCCCTGCTGCAATGTTGGTGCCCTAGGCAAAGGTCACAATGGACATTAGTCTCCTCACTGTGTAGCTGTCAAACCCATAAAGTGAGACATTGCAGCACACACCAGTTCTGTATTTGAATGCTCTGTCTTTTTGTATGCCCTCACAAAAAGCAGTCAAAGTGAAATTTAATACTGAAGTGGACTGATTTCCTTCTCTTCTTTAAGAGCAGAGGTCCAGCAGCACTCAGATAAGCTCGCAACAAAGACAGACAGCAGGTCTGCAGCCTGTCGGAGTGGTGGTGCTAAATAAAACATCAATGGCTGTTGACCACCTGGTGACTCTGCAGCCTTTGAGGTTTGGCAGAGATAATACAACACACAAAGACCTCAACCATGGCTCGCTCTGCCCCATCATTTCCCTCTCAGGCACTGCGGTCATGTCTCAGGTGTGTTTATATATAATGTATCATACATTTTCTTCTTCATAGTCTCTTATTGTTATCTTATCTTTACTTATTATCAAAGGGTCTCCAATTCACAACTTAAATTTTACCCACCCAAATGCATCACCATTTTAACTCTGAGTGCCTTGAACAGAAAATATGTAACACAAGCAGATAGATACTCTATGAAACTCTTGAAGCTGCAGAGTTCTGTTTGACAGTGACTGCTGTCTCACCAACATTGATCCAAAACTAATAAGTAATCAATAAATATATTGTACTGTAAATATGTACATATCTTGGGGTGATGTAAATATACATCACAGGTGTGCAGATCACACTGTTGTTTGGGAGAGGAGAAAATCATTTTGGTACAGATGTAAGGCAACAGTTCTGCATTTGTTCAAGCACAGAACTGAAAGGATGAGGCTGACTTTATCCTTTATTCCTCTAACAGTTACAGATACTTTAAGACTTCTTTCCCCTCCCGAGTAAAAGTACTCTCATAAACTACTATTCGCTGAGGTTTCAGAGCAAACATTATTCAAACAGGAGGAAATAATGCAGTACTACAGTAGCTACAGTGTTGAAGGAGCATTGACAGTAACAGAAATGGTTTCTTTATCCTTCAGGTTTAACACTTAAACACAAGTTGTCAACTTCATCTTGATCTATTCCCTAGTAACACGTTTTGCGGTGACCAATATGGTTGCAGAGACTTACAGAGAAGAGCATGTTCTTCTTGTCCTGGTTGACAGCTCGGGGATCTGGTACAGGGTCTGTGTGTTTGAGCACTGACACAGACTCCCCTGTCAGAATGGACTGGTCCACCCTCAGAGTGGTGGAGCGGATGGATGCCAGCCTTATGTCTGCTGGGACCTTATCACCAACTGGGGGGTGTTGGGAAAAGACAGAAAAAAATATATTATTATTTCCCTTACAATTTCTGTATTTTATACAATTTTAGTCAAAGTTAGACAAATGTGCTTTGTACTTCATTCTGCATTTAAACTTTTCTGCTTCCCAAACTTACAGAGAGACTAACAAGTGTAGCATGAAAGTCTATTTGATACAACTTTAACACATACTACATCAGATCTTCCTCTCCCATCTCCAGTATTTTTTGGGGAGTGGTGTTTGTTTTCTGGAGTAAAACCTCTTGTTTATCATATAAATACCATCTGACTATACAGATTATGACTGATCAAACACATTTCATCCTATGATCCAATGAAAGAAGTGTAATGTTACCCACACACCAAGAACAGGAAGAGACTTCACGTTGTCAGACCAAAAATATGTTCTGTTTGAACTCCTGGATTTCTCTCTGAGAACAGCTTCTAAGCTTGTGATGTGTGAACTGGGCTGGCCTGCCTGTTCAGAATCATGCCACTAACTCTGCTAACACTATCACACATTATGATATTGTTTTCAAGTTGTCCATTTTTTCTTATTTCATGGTGGTAAAAATCAATTACTGAATGCTTTGTTTCTGTTTAATTCAATATCAATTTTACACACATATATAAAGATAAATCCCAGTTATGGATTAAATCAAACAAATCGCCATTATTGTGCTGGCATCTTGAGTGTGAATCCATTCATATAAAAGAGACAAAGAATATCTCTTCCGACTTGTTTTTCCAAGAAATCTGTCCCAAAGATCCCGTAGAACCTTTTACATTTTGAAAATATAGTCATCCAAAGCCTTTTAAATAAAGGTTATGATTTATACAGTTAGTTCAGCCAGGTCTTTTCTGGGCCAGCTGCTCTGAGAATAAACTTCAACCTTGGAAAAAAATGGAAAAAAAGGCCTACGCCTCTGCTCCATGAAATTAATTTCCATTTTATAAATGACTTAACCTATTAAATCTCATGTTTCTATCGAGGTCTGAACAGCCTGCTGACAAGGAACAACTAGGAACTGCTAATTGGCTGACATGACCTTCTACACCAAAAAGTTGAAGGAGATAACCTCTAGAGTTTAACCAGCAGCTCTGTGGCTTTATTAAACATTTCATGTTTCTTCAAATGAGTATATGTACATTACCATTTGTACAAATATTTAAGTGTCAGTATAACGGATGGATGGATAGATGGATGGATGGATGGAGTTAAAACCAGGCTCACATCTACCCAGTGACATTAAGTATTAATTAAATATCAAAACTAAACAGAGATATTGTGAGAGGAAATGATGCGCTCATGACATCAGAAAACAATGTTTCCAGCATCAAACTGCTACACAAGAAAGGTTAGCATTCTTTCATTTGGAGGAGTGCAGCTGTTCATAAACTGTTTACAAGTGTTTATATCTGAGAGTGAGTCAGGGAAAGAGAGAGCAGAGAGAGAGAGAGATGAAGGAAGAGAGGCCTTTTGCTTTCTTTCATCATTACATTGACCAGTTAAAGAAAGGCTGACTTTTGCTACGAGGTCTATTAAAGCACTACAAAGAGACTTCTGACAGTGTTAGAGAGAGCACTGAGTGGTTGCACTAGAACAGAAACATTCAAGTCAATTTTACTCTACTAAGTCAATTTTGTTGAATGCAATTTGCACTGAATTGTAAAAAAGAATTAAAAATTTGTGAAAATCATTTGATTTGATTTTTCACTGACATTGACACTTTGATGCTTTTTCAGGTGTGTCAATAAATCAATATTGGTCAGTATTAGAGGTAGGCATTATATGGTGAATATATGCAGTATATTATATCAGTTAATGAGCAACAAGGACATGACCATGTGCGATGTCATTGCACATTGAAGTTTTCATTTAGCATTTTAGCTATTTATTTATGCATTAAAAGCAGCATTTATGTATAGGATACATGCTCTCCTTCATAGCAACCTTCATAAGGCCCCAGATAACTTAACATGCAATGCTCTACCCTACGTCCAGATATTCATTATTTATTCACATATTTGAAAGTAACTCAAATGTAAGTTCATTTAAAGCAGATCTGTAGAGTTGACATGTTTTAAGGATAGAAGGTGTCATTTATTCAACAGACATAAAGCCCTTACATAACTCAAACTAACTCAGCTTGATTTGACTGTAAATCTCCATCAATCTCACCCAGCACTAGATCTGGAACAGCGAGATGAATTCTAAAATAAAAGCATCTTTAAAGTACTGCAAGCTTTAGTCAAACTAAACCATGTATTTGTCACTTTTCTTTTGCTCTTCACCATCTATCTTCTCCACAGTGGAGACATTGCCATTAATAAGCACAACTCCACACCTAGTTGGACTGCTGAACACCTCAACAGCTCTTCCTGACTGGAAGGACACAACACAACTAGTACAAACACTCTGAAAAAGAAGAAAGCTTGAAACTGTTGGTAAGCTTCAATGTAACATTTACACTGACAAAAAACACACTGCTGGACAAAACAGTGATTATTTTATTTAGCTGTTTTGTATTCATTTTGGATACAGGTACTTAATATTGTCCGAAAATACCCACACAAACTATTGGCAGCTTCATGTAAAAAAAAGCTGTACCAAAAAAGTCACATTAGTCACTCCATCATGTTTGGGGGGGAAATGTCAAAAAGAAAATATAAAAGTAACAGTGAGTCACATTAAACGTAGCTTCTAGGTCTACCCTGTCATTCCAGCTCTGATTGCTGTCACTGAGTTCCCATGTTCTGGAAATTAAACACTTTTACTACAGACTGAAGGCCACTGATCACCAACACACACACACAAAGAAGCACACATACTCCTAACCCTGTTTCCTTTTTCTGCGGAGCCTGAAATAGCAGTGGGTATCTGGAGAATTCAACAGTTTTCTTACTGGGTCACGATAGAATTGTGTGTGTGTGTGTGTCGGCTGTTACTACAGCTGACAGTGTTCTTACAACACAGCTGGAATGATTTCATCTATGGATACAACTAACCTCAATGTGAATGTAAATGTTCAAAAAGCTGTTGACCAATAGGATGAGGTCTTATTTGGTCTGATATGTCTAACCTCTGTCTTTAACAAGAGAAAACACCTGAAAAATGCTCAGAAGCACTGAGAGATGTTGAAAGAAATGCTGTTGTTGGTTGGTCATTGGAGCATATTAGATTTTCATCTCTGTGTTTGATCACACGCAGACTCCAGTAATTTTATATCGCCCCAAAATACTAATCTGTTTCAGATGGAGCTGTAACAGTGAATGTATTCGAACCAGGATGTTCTGTTTGGTATGTGACTTCCTCAGTCCGCTACACCAAATATTTCTGTCAAAATAATCTTTCGAATTTATGTCAAAGCACATTATGATAAATAACAAAAATGTTACTTTCTACATGTCTTTGGTTTCCCTGCTATACTGACAACATGTGAACTTGATTGATTGCTTCAGAAAACTATCTTCTTTTAATGTATTTCAGCTTTCATAAATCTTCACTACAAAACCTTTTGCGATTGCAGCTTTGAGATGCACTCAAATCAAATATTTTCCATGAAGTTTTTGTGTGCCTCTTGCTCGTTTCCATGACGATAACAGTCAGCGGATATGGCAGAGATGTAGCAGCAGGCATGTAGATTATGATGCTTGCCAAGAATGACTAAACATAATGCCACAGCATTATTTCAACAATGTCTAAACAACCGTGCCGTGGAAAAGCACAGTGCTTAAATACAAAGGCACAGAAGCTCCAGAGCGCCAGCTTTTACGCTGGAAGTTACGGCAGCACAGCCAGTTAGTCCGCTGAGCTGTTAGTGAGCTATGTTAGTCAAACTCATGTAGTTGTTGACACTATGGCTGATAGAAATGAGAGGTCTGGAGGATCCTCCCCTGACATTTAGATCCACTGTACGAGACCGTACTGGTTTCCCAGTTAGTTACAGCTAGTACAGCGATTACAGTGACAAAGACATTAAACTGAAGTCCTTTTCTTCTTTTTGATAATATGTCATTATTTACAGTAAAAGTTGTGGTAATGAGCCACTGTTGAATGTTTACATTTTGCATAATCCTACATGTTATTTTATAAATTTATGAGGTTTCCTTGTACCTCACAACACACTAAACTGTGACCTCAAAATTGAAGTAAAGGCCCAAACATGACTTTGAACCTCTAAGACAAAGACAGCATATCATCTTGCTTATGTAAAAACATGTTGGGGATTGAGTTTACCATTAGTGATGGCTCTTGTTGATATTTGATTTATTTTTTTTGTCTCCTGTCCACCTTTAAAGATCTTTTTAATACCACATAGACTGCAATTTAACACCTGTTTCATGATCGTACCATCCAAGTATCAACCAAGTATCATCCCGGGGGAGATGATATGGCACTTTAAAGCACTTTACCCTGTACTTCGCATTACAGTCATTTCTTAATTAAATCAGTGTGACCTGGGCTGTATAAGCAAATTAATTAATCTACATCTGCTAAAATGAATAGCTGCTACTGCTGTAGCTAGCAGTGGTGACAGTGTTTGCTGCAGATCTAATGTTGCTGATTGAAACTCCACAAAAAAGATTGAACAGACTGCATGCACAATCCCCTGCCTGCAACTGGAGCCAGAAAAAAACATTTTATAACCAACATTATTCCAATAACAGTAAAGAGGAAATATACTTTGCAAAAGAAATGCAAACATTTAGTAATAAGTAATGATACTCGTTAAATCAAGTCTTATTTAAAGCCTACATAGGGTGAGAATTTGACACTCAAGAGATGGAATGTAACATTCCTTTCAAGGGATTTTATGATATAAAAGTAAACCTGCACATTTCACATAGTGTTTGGCTCAGACTGGCCAGAAGATGACAATAATTTGGTTATAATCACTACCTCCACAACATATATGTTGAGGATGATGTGCTTTTGATGATGATGATGCAATGCCATTAGTCTTACCAGCAACTTCCACAATGTCTCCAGGAACAATGTCTCGCGCTCTGACTCTCTGGACGCTCATCTTGTCCTGTCGGTACACCTTGCCCATCTCTGGCTCATACTCCTTCAGAGCCTCGATGGCGTTCTCTGCATTACGCTCCTGGAGGACACAGGGACATGGAAAGTTCCCATGAGTTTATTTCAGTTGTTGATGTGGAATTTAAGATTGTTGATGGAAAAATCCCTTCCAGCATGGTTGCCCTTATGTGAGGACAAAGACAGCAGGGGTGGGGAGACAGGAAGCAGCAGATAGAGTTTTATACATGGGGTTTTCTGCAGCCAGACAGTTCTGTTTGCGTTATGGACACTGTCAGCACTTACTTAGAAAGAAAAAAAAGAGTTCGGCTGATCCTGTTGATTCTCACCATTCATGTGAGCATTTTAATGTAAGAGGTCAAACATCATACCATGGAGCAGAGCAGACAAACACAAAAGCTAAACCAAAGAAACATGGGCAGTGTTCTTCACTTGGTCTTTGTTAAAACCAGAAATAGGTCAACAGGAAACACCAGACCAAAAAAGCAACAAACACAACAAAAGTTGAACCACACCGCTGTCCAACAAATGTGACAGTGAAATGAATTGGAGGACTATCAGGGATGTTACGTAGCCTGTCCTCACTGATTGAAACAGCAGTCAGTATTATGTGATACAGTTCTACAGCTGCTTAAACTGCTGCCTACACAGTGATCAAACTGTTGAATCTACGCCTCAACAGTTTCAGCAAGAACTGATCATTGTTTTGCATTTAAGTGAGGTTTGATATAGCACTGTTGCATTACACTGCTTTAATTTAAGATATGTGTCCCTAATAAATACATCGAGTGTAGCTGTGTTTTTGACAGCTCAAAATTACACAGTGTATAAGGTCTTATAGGGGTATAGGATAAACGAAGCAAAACTAACACACACACACACACACACACGGCAAAGGAGGGCAAAGAGATATTCAGTGGGAAGAATAAAGTCAAGCTTTCTGCAGAGGACATGCGTCAGTATATATATTAAAGAATTTTGGTTCAGCTAGACAATATGAAGACTCATCATTCAAAATAAAGCTGACCAGACAGACGTAGGTTGTCAGCTCATCTGGCAGCTGGGGACTGTTGTGATTTATTTCTCTGTCCCAGGATCAACTTTCCTTATAATCCAGCTAGTGTTTAGGATTATGAGAATCTGACAATCACAAAGTACATGCCAACCCTGGATAGGTTTGGTCTAACTATAAAATAACAACAATATAATGAACAATTCTGGTATATTCCAACTTGGCAGATGTAGCCACAGTAGTTCTATGAGTTGTGCTAAATGGTTTTTACATGAATCACATTTGTCTATGAGTATGACCCAATGTTAAGAGAATGCAACACCCTGGAAAAGCAATGGAGAAGGTCTAACATCTAGGTCTAATCCACAGAATCAAAAGATATTTAAATGGTGTTGGCGAGGCTATAGTATATGATTCAACTAATTTTCATCCTCATCAGACCACTAAGTGATGTGCTCTATGGGTGGAGGCACTCAGCACTCCCATGATACAGTGCTGTTGCGGTTCTGCTATCAGGAGTTGAACTCTGATACTGACCTATGGGTCACAACCAATATACAGCTGACCCCATGTAAGTATAGTTCAGATTTATTTTCTGTATTACATTCTAATTGCATGTCGAGTGTCTTGACAAACTGCCTTCATATGACAGTATGACTGTCAGTCCACACCTACACACACTGTTTACCTGCCACACTCCTACGATAGCATTGGCGATGAGGATGAGGAGGATGACAAAGGGTTCAACAAAGGCTGTGATTGTCCCCTCTCCTTCTTCGAACCAAGCCAGAGTCTACAACACAGAAGACAAGACGGAGAGAAAGATGAAGATTTGTGATCAACATGGTTCTGGGTTAACACTAATTTCATTTGTGTCCATACACACAGGGTTAAACTGATATATCAGTCTGTGGCTGGTAAACTAACACTATGTATTTGTTGAAGAAATTATTTTAATTATTTGTATACGTGAGTGTGTGTATGTTTGCTTGTGGTTGTGCACGCAGTTGCGTTTCCTTACAAAAGAGATGCATGCAGCCAGCAGCAAGATTCGAACCAACAGATCTTCAAACTGTTCCAGGACCAGCTCCCAAAGAGACTTCCCTACACAGGTACATCAAAGAACACGTTGATGAGCAGCAGACAAAATAAATAACCAAAGACAGACTGTGATTCAGATAACAATAGTGGAACAAAAAAGGAAGACAGGAGAGAAAGAGAATAGGAAATCATAACACCAATAGATAAAGCTCACCTTCTTCGGCTGGTAGCTCTGTGAATAAAGAAAGAGTTAAAGGAAAAGAGAGAGGAGAGAGAAAATGACATTTTTGTTAGCCATGGCACTTTGTTTTATGAATTACAATGCAGAGCAGAGCTGTTTGTTCCCAAGCACCTGGTGCATTTGCAGCAGGACTGCACTGATACTGTGTTTTCTAATACCTGAACATGATGCAGATACAGAGCGCGTCTTTTACTGAATACATTACAATGGATATGATACAGATTGACAGCACATTATGGTAAATCTTTATCCATGTCCATGCACATTAAAAATATTAATCAATTACTCAACTTACTCAAAAACTTCTTTTTGCACACTCCTGCACAAATCTCCTCTATTCAGTCAAATAGAAGTCATATCATACAAACTGTTCTTAAGTTTATTATATACTTTTAATATGTTATTATATACTTATTAAATACTTATACTATTTTATGGTAAATTTGTGTTACTTGCAGTACTCACTCACATCGTTTCTGATATTTTTCTCCTCACTGTTTCTTGTTATGTACCAGCAAACCAAGACAAATTCCTTGTGTGTAAACCTACTTGACAATAAATCTGATTCGGATGTATACATTCACTGAGAATGTCATCGGTACATTGGTAAATGTAGCATATGAGAGGCCTTTGAGCTGAATTTATTCTAATGCAGTTTTTGTATGAATGTTTTTTTTATCATTATAATGGTTTTTACTTTGGCTGGCAGTAGTAGCAGTAATAACTGTAGTAATGTGATCAGCATCACTGAGTGTGACACCTAAATAACAAAAGATGGATGAAATCCACCACACAGCTCTCTGATTGTGTAACAGCAGTGAACAGTCCATTTGTTTTGAAGAGATGAATGACTGGTTCCTAAAAAAACATATCATTTGTACCGTTGGGTCCCCATTTCTCCCTGTTCTTCTTCAGCTGCTCACAGCTCAGACCTGTAGTCTCATTTACATTGAAGAAGCCCAAAACCTCCTCCACCGTCTTAGTATGAGCATTATCCATCACTAAGGAGGGAAGAGGAGAGAGAAGACAAGGCAATATGAATATCAGCAACAAGCTTTTTCACTTCACAAAAATATCACCATCACTCTTCAAACTCACAATTTAATGTAGAGAAACAGTTATAAATCTGAAAGGAAGGTACGTTTATATACTTATAAGCATTCTTTTCAATAAAAACTTGCTTTAATGAGGCTGATAACGATATCTTGGACTGAAGGAGCAAACACTGTTTGCTGTATGCGACATGACTTACATTTGATTATTTTCAACAGCATACATGGAAACACTTCTAAAACCATTTATCTTACACACTTGAAAGACAGTCTGCTCATAGAAAGAGTTTCTCAGAACGTGCAATAAAAATGAGACAATTACAGCATTAGTTGGCTGGGGAATAAAATGTAGTGTATAACCAAGCAACCACACAGAGTGAAACCCTCAGAGACAAAGAGGCCCGAGGGGACGGCTCT
>JBAJHX010000051.1:1387723-1399252 GCA_037176925.1 Amniataba percoides
AAGACAGCTGGGATAGGCTCCAGCACCCTGTGACCCTGAGTGCAGGATACAGCGGGTTAGAAAATGGATGGATGGATTTTCTGTTTTGTGGTTGATGCATTTTCAGATTCTGTGAAGCCTTGAATATTACAGAGTATGTACTGTATATGTCTGTACCATTCAACACAAGCTGTGTCTGCTGACTGAGATATCCTGACTGTTTTTCAAAGTGGTGTTCCAAACTATTAAATCCTGTTTCATGAGTGGAGCTTTGATACAACACCACCGAGGACTAGATCAACTTCACCTTTCGGTGGCGGAGGAGGAGTGGATCTCTTCTCTCGTTTTCCCCCCCTCCTGGCCCTCTTCACCACCTTGAATGAATCAGTTATCAGTCTGTGCTTGGTTGTCATGGTGACTGATCTGAAACGAACAAACACACACACGCGATTTTATCTATCCATTACTGTTTTCCATCACATTAATTGAGTTTAAATAGCAGTAAGCTTGGAGTTTTTCCCCCACTAAAACAATAAAAGTAGTTTTATTCTGAAAGGATGTGGACAATCCTACTGAGAGGAAAGATCAGTGCACACTCAAAGACAACACCTTTCATTCTCCTTCTTGATGTGGTAGTAGTGGTTATGACAGCTATTACTGTGAGGAGATTTCCAGGGATTACTGTGTAGCTACATCGCCCACATTTATTTGAATTTCACATTAAGAGTCTCATCAGTAGCTGCAGCAGTGAGTGACATGTAGTCCCTGCAGACAGGAGCTCCTCCTCACTCACTGCAGGACGTGTCCGGACAAAGGCTGCTAACACTGCTGCTTCACTTTCGACATGAAAAATCCCACACAGGGAATATTAACTAATGACTTTATAATCCGGTGGGGTGAATTATTGTGGAGGGGTTTGGACGTGAACACGGCACAGAGATAAACATAGTCGGTGTTGATGTGAAGCTCTCTGATGGGCGCTCCCTCCTCGCACGGCGTCAACACTTCATCTGTCGACAACCTTACAGGCTTCCGTCACGGCGCTCTCTGTCTCTGAACTCACCTCTTTGTCTGAAAGTGTCACAGCTCTAACAAAAGCTCCTCTTCTCCATCCAGGATACGGCTGAACCAGTCGATCAAAACAGTCGATGACGACGTTTCCTTCTTTTCTTCTTCTTCTGTTTCTCAGGTGGACTCCACACTGTCGGGCCTCTTTGCTGCCGCCTGCTGTTTGTTTAGCATATTACAGCTCAGCAGCAGGTCACAGCACAGTCATCACTTCAAGGTAATATCACTGAATTCAGGGTATGATAAAATGAATGAAATATGAAGTAGCAAGTGTAGAAACTTTATTTAAAATAATGAGCCTGCAGGATTGAGTGAATAACACCATTAGTGAACTGAAGCCCACAGTGGTGATTAAACACACTCTATAGCCAGAATACATGCAGGTGTATACATGTTACCAATAAAGTGTTTCATACAGTGGCTGACAGACATTCAGATCCACTCTTTTCCCAGGTGAGTAACGTACTGTGAGTATATAACGTGTACAGAAAAGCCAACAGCACTTCCTCTGTTTCAGTTTAACATGTGCTGTAAGGACAGCATGAAGGCTCAACAATAAATAATAAATCATTGCTATAGAGAAGTGAAACCAGAAATGCCTTTGCTCCAGAACTTATTAAAACTCATCCAAAATCAGACACCTCTAATACCATAAATTGTGAAACAATCCAGCTCTGAACATATCACCAGTGTGTTGTATGATATTCAGGCCATATGTGTATGTAAGGTTGCCAATTAAAAAGAAAGATCTGTCACTGTTTATTTAACACTTGTATTTTGTCTTTAATGAATGCAACTGCCTGTAAGACCAAGACCTTTTCAATTAGGTGACCAGCTCAACAGTAGAGACTATTTGAATGGCAGAAACCATTTGAGGTAGCACAGATTTCAGCTAACAAGAATAAATATGGCATTGGAAGTTGGTAGATACAATGGAAAAGACAGAATCCGACAATCACCATGATTAATTTAATCCAATAAATGTCAGCATAACATCTTCAGCCTTGGCAACAAAATAACAAAAATGACAGTCATTCTAATAATCATTATTTATTTACGGAGGCTTCATGAAGACAGCTGGATGGATGGCTGCACTCTTCACCACTTCCACCCATCAGACGGTAAAGATAAGAAATTTACAGTGCTTTATTCTTTATCTGGGCTCCCATTAGCCTCCACAAAGTGGCTTTGTGGCTGATGCTTCAGCTATATGGGTAGATGTAACCTTTACACTGAAAATGATGACCATGATGATGATAGGTGACCACAAGGCAAACCACAGTCAGTCCCTCTCTCTCTTACTGGTCGTAAATTTATCAAATCAATACAAATCTTTTTGACTGGTTCTGCAGCCTTCTTCCTCTGTATTTCTTGCTCTGTGTCTCCTTTATCTCCCCATCCAGACAGACCATACCATATCATCTTACCATATAATCTAATCTAAGGTGTGTGTCTGTGCACGTTATGCACTTCAGTGTTAACTGATGAGAGAAATGCCACTTTCTCTTTGTCTCTTTTTACATTTATTTACATTGATATCTAATGGATACTTCTAAGAGACATGCAATTTTGAAAATAAAATTCACATATCAAATGGAAATAATCGATTATATTTAAACGTTCTTAAAATATAATTGTGAATATCATTATTCATCATACTGTAGAAAATACAGTATAATTTGTTTTTGGTTATGGAGCCAAAAGCCTGTTTGTTGAATAATTGTCTTTTTATTACTGTTGAAGTGACAAAGCTCCCTTATAGCTATAGGAACAGTCCCCTTTTCTGGAGGAGCAAAGAAGGAAGAACTGAAATGTTATCATGACACAAAGAGCGCTTCTCGTCTCTTCAGCCTTTAACCCTGACCGCCACCTCACTCTTTTCTCTGTCTTTATTCTCTTCCTTTTTCACTTTTCCCCTTGGTTAACCCCCTCTTTCTCCTCTGTCCTCAGCATATCTTGTTCCAGAAATACAAAGAGACAGACTTACCACTTCCTGGTTGCCATGCTATGGCAGTCCATTACTGACTTGTTATAAGTGACCACTGTTTAATGGAGGCATTCAGAGAGTCTTGATGATGTAAGAGTGTAGGCATCTATGATTGAGTTAGTGTGAAACTGTATCTCCTGGATGTGGTTTGTGGTGTGGAGATGTGGAGACTGGTACATGGGGCTGATGGAAGCCTTTTGTACAAAGACTTGTTTCCAGCTTCACAAATAAAATTGTATCTGCGGCTACACACAAAAATTTGGGGTTGTAAGCCCTGACAAAATGACTTGCCAACGGTTGATGGTTAAAGTTTAAGCAAACTAAAGTTAAAGTTACAATAATGACCACATGCTCAAGGTCAGTTAAGAACCCTCATTGGGGAGAGGATGTTGGGAAATAAAAGGCGAAGAAAAGACGGCAAAGAAAATGAGGAGAACGAGGAGCAAGGGGTACTGAAATTTTACAAAGCAATCATGATTATTATGGTTGTCCTATCTGTGTGTCTCATTGATAAAAATCTCAAGTGAAATTTAGAATGAAGACATCAAACATTTGAAAGATAATAACGATACTTTTTCCTTGTATTAAAAGACTTCTAGCAGTGTAGAAGATGGACTGTGGACAAGATGGAGATCCTGGAACAACACAAACGAGGTGGCTTCTTTGTTCCTCGCTCTACTCATCAAATATTTGATGTGTTCTGCTTTTCATCCATCTCTTTCACCTCTTATTCCTCCTTTTCCCTGTCCTCTCTTTCCACTTCTCCGTTTCCTCCCTTTTCCTCCATCCTCACCCCATCCCCACTCTTAGTTCCTTTACCTCCATTATTCCCTCTTTCCTCCTCTGTCCTCAGCTTGTCTTGCTCCAGGAATACAGAGAGACAGACAGAAAGAAAGCACTTATATCTTACCACTTCCTGGTTGCCATCCAATGGCAGTCCATTACTGACTTGTCATAAGTGACCACTGTTTAATGGAGGCATTTAGGGAGTCTTGATGGCGTAAGAGTGTAGGCATCTATGATTGAGTTAGTGTGAAACTGTATCTCCTGGATGTGGCCTGGTATATGGGGACTTAAGGTAGCTTTGTATACAAAATGAAGTCGACTTCATTCACTGTGGTCAACCCTTGGCCTAACTGCTTTAATGCAGTTCAAATGATTAAGTATTTATTGAAGAATTTATGTGCTACATTACACTAGTTGTGTAAGGAAAGATGTGGCCTGGAATGATACTAATGTGATATTTTAATTCAAAGTGATGTATCTGTTTGTTCACCATGTCCTCCATAACCGTGGGTTCATGATTGATATTATTATTCATTATAATAATCATATCATTATAATATTCATCTTTTTATTATTATTATTGGTTTGGGGGCAAAACAGATTACAGTTGCATCCAAAATTCAAAGTATTTCACAATGAATAAAATTTTATGTCTAAGCTCAAAGTCAGAATGGGTCTAAATTCCATACTCAGAAGCTGTCCTTGAGTCCCTGTCAGATTCAGTCTTCTGTTGTTTTGAATAAGAATAAAAACTTAAGTACTTTTACAAGCACAACAAGCAAAATTAATAGACTGAAAGCAGGTGGACAGAGCTGGGCAAGCCACTGCTTCCAGTTCATTTACTGAGTGAGAGCAAAAATCTGTTTGAGCTGGTTCTGTCCGTCCTTCTAAACTAATTTCATGATTGATGTGTTTATGTAGACTATCCCCTGTCCCTGCTGTAACCCAACTTTTTCAACTTGTTAAAACCTGTAGTCTACAACTATTGCTAAAAAAATTGTCAGCATAAATGCAAGATAAATACATTTATCAACCAGTTTATGCTACATACATACAAAATGTTTAATTGTAAAACACTTGAAAGAGATTTAAATCTGTAATACTGTTACTTTTATTCAATAAAATGATTATTATCACAGTTAAGATTTGAACATAAACATCCATGGTGCTCTGAGCAGAAGGAGGAGGGGGAAAGAGGAGGAAAGAGAGAGGTGTGGTGGGTGAAGAGAGAGATAAGGACAAAGGGAGAGAGAGAAAGCTGTTTACTTATTTACCAGTTTGTCATCATGATACATGAAGTGTGAAGTTACAAGAGAGTCAGCTGAAGGTTGGTGTCACTGAGCTACAGGGATTTCTTAACTGTTTTTTCAGAGACAATTGAACCTGTTTACTGAACAGACTGCAGCTCTTGGATGTCCGGATACTGCTCTCACTGTTGGACTTGAAATATCGATCTCTTTTTTTCTGGAACAAACTATGTCAGGCACATTTTGGAACTGAAATCTGTGTGAACTGCTTTAGGCATACACAGCTGCTTCGTATGGAGTTAGGCTTCAGGGGGTGAATTCCTTTGGAATTGTTTTATGTTTCTTGAAGACATATCACAGAGAGAAAATACACAAAGACAAGTGCTTTTTTGATAGCACGTTTGCTGCTACAATGTGGTCTTGTATAACAGACTTTTTTACCTATGAAACCACTAAGTCGGTGGTAGTGAAGAGCTGGACCATTGGCATCATCAACCGTGTGGTCCAACTGCTCATCATCACTTACTTCATTGGGTGAGCATTTATCCTGATTGTTGTTGACTTTTAGAATTAAGCAGTATTTGATTTGGTCTGGCTGAGCAGCTGACTGTTACAGAAAGCTACTTTGTGCATATGTATAAGATAAACCATATAACTGAATGGATCAGGCACTGATTATTTTATTGAGCAGAGCTTGACTGATTGATAGGAAATATAATCATATAATAATCATGAAATGTGGATGATGAAAAGATTGGATATGTTAAGAATGAAATCTTTTAAATCTAAAACACAATGTCACATTATATTAGTATTAGTAGTATTATATTAGTATTTTTAAGTATTATATCCCTCCTATCATATAAGTATTATGTGATAGATGATTATACACCAATTTGCATTATTTAAAATTTAAATATGAGATAATGTTTAAATCTGTTCCTCTAGCAGACTAATAACAGAGTAAAAACATTAAAATCTTTTTTCAGGCACATTATCTTACTCGACTGATTAACTCTAAAAACAAGAAAACCACATTCGTCAAACGAATGCTCCAAATAACCACCAAAGCTCTCAAATTACAAACAAGACTTATCGTTACTACAGACCAGAGAAAGCAATGTTTAAATGTACTGTAAAAGCTGTTGTAGTTACATATCACATCTTGTGTTATTTGCGTGTGTGTGTGTGTGTGTGTGTGTGTGTGTGTGTGTGTGTGCTTTAGGTGGGTGTTTGTCCATGAGAAGGCCTACCAGGTGAGAGACACAGCTATTGAATCCTCTGTAATGACCAAGGTCAAAGGTTTTGGAATCTACAATGACAAGGTCATGGATGTTGCAGATTATGTCACTCCTACACAGGTAAGGATGGACAGGTGGATGACATTGAACATATACTGTATCAAAGTGTATATGATGATATGATATATGTATATCTAAATGTGTTTACTGCAGGGGGCTTCAGTATTCTGCATCATCACCAAACTGATCACTACAGAGAACCAAGTCCAAGGATACTGCCCTGAGGTCAGTAAGTGTCACTACCATTAGTGCACTACTATTATTAGTGCCTCTCAGTTATTGTTGCTTCGACCACCTTTCTAACTAATGAATATTAAAGGAGGCTCATTCTCTTCCAAGTGTTGCAGCTCCTCATTGACTTGT
Organism: Amniataba percoides; assembly: GCA_037176925.1. NCBI lineage: Eukaryota > Metazoa > Chordata > Actinopteri > Centrarchiformes > Terapontidae > Amniataba > Amniataba percoides. The sequence continues at coordinate 1,394,455 of JBAJHX010000051.1, forward strand.
ACACATTCTTGCAACCTTTAATGTTTTCATTGAATTCTGTCAAACTGCACCTTCACGATTTTTTTAGAAACCAAACAGTGTGTTCCTCTCCCAGTTTCAACACACCTGTCTAGAGTGGGCTTTGTGCACATTAAGGCACAAAAAAGGAAACTTGCTAGCTAAAGCCTCTATAAAAATACTTTACACATAAGGGAAATGCTTGTTATTCTTTCCATAGTTTCAGTTAATCTGATGATTTAAGGTATACGCTGAAAGAAGGATTTTCTTCAGAAGCTAAATAATCTCATCAAGATTGCTCCCACTCTGTGTCATGATCTGGGAATATACTTCCTCTTTCTGCATGTTTTATGAAAATAGCTTTTTATGGTAAAGCACTTTCTTTTTTTAGGCCTGCACCAGACGCATGGAAACACTGGCATTGAGTAAAAGTCATTTTCTGTTGGTCTGCTAAATGCTCCACTATAACTGTTTTGGATCAGCCAGCTGTTGGCCGTAAAACCAAAAACTATGCGCTGAAACACTCTTTGAAACTGAGAGGAACTGCATTATGTTCATCACTAAGAGCCTCATCTCTCATTATAAATAACCCTTTGATCTATCGTTCTTATAAAAATAATTATCCGTGCAAACTTTAAGGTGTTTGTGCAATTGTGTGTTACCCAGAGTGAGAAGAAGTATATTTGTGACAAGGACAGTGACTGCACAAAACACCTCAGCAAACCAGGAAGTTATGGTGAGACCTCTCTTCCGTTTGGTTGAATAACATTTTATTTGAAAACTACATACATAAATACATACATACATATATACCCTCCACAAATTGGAAAGAGACACATTTATTTTTTATTTTATTTAATTATTTATTAATTGCAAGACTATTTCCTTAGTTGACCCTTAAGTTACTAGTGTATTATCAAGATTGGATGTGACCCAAACTGGACCAAATCAGTCACACATTAAAGTAATATTACAAACAGGAAACAATATGACTGTAACCTGCTGGGCTGACATATAGAGTTCACTGACACTTTCCCAATCCTGCTTCAGTGCCATTGGCCAAGAAGGATGTCATTTCAGCAGTCCCCCTGAATTTATTATTATCACAAACACACACACCCTGGCAAACGTTTATTTTTTGGTTGTCCGTAAAAGCTTTTCTTTTCCTGCTCAGGAATTCCTACCGGGAAATGTGTCCCTTTCAACAGCACAACCAAAATGTGTGAGATAAAAGGATGGTGCCCTGCTGAGATCGACACCATCAAGACGTAAGACAATTCTGGTTTGGTATCATTGTTCCAGCTGGAGAAAGATAATAAATTGAAACAATGCTCTGTTTATGCCTATATGTCTTTTCTCTTCTATGTTCATCCCCTCCCTGTCAGTACACCAATGATGGAAGTGGAGAATTTCACCATTTTCATTAAGAACAGCATCCGCTTCCCAATATTCAACTATACCAAGTATGATCATTACTATTTGAAATATGATGATGGTGATGATGATGCTGATATTGTTAACTGATATTATGACATGTCTGTGTGTGTGCAGAGGGAACTTTCTTCCTACAATCACTGATGATTACATCAAAAAATGTAACTTTGACATGATCAACAACACCTACTGCCCCATCTTCAGAGTGGGAGACGTGGTCCGCTATGCGCATCAGAACTTCACCAAACTGGCAGACAAGGTAGAGTCAAGAGACATTTTTAAGGTGTTAGGCACAAATCCAAGTCAGGAAATTACATGTTTAAAATCAAGTTTATAATATAATTTATTTAATATCATCTGATCATTTTTGTGAATAGAATTAATACCGTAATGCAACGTGTGTGAGTATACTGTATAATGCTGGTAGCTGTCTTATTTGTTGTTGTTCTGACTTTACCAAGGTAAAGCTTGAGGCCTGTCTCAATTTTACTTTGAAGTCTTAAGTCGCGTCTTTAGAAAGTCACCTTTCCAGTAACTCAGATTTCAGAGTAGTCCTGTCGTCATTAATGTAGCATTTATGTATTATGAAAGTCAAACTTAAGTCAAAATCTGTTTTTTTATTACTTAGGTTTGTGTGTTGTTTAAAGTCTCAACTCAAGTCTTGGTACAAAACTGAAGACAAGTTAAAACATACAAACACACGCCACACATAAATATTGTTTTCCCCCAAATTGCACAGATTTTTCAAGTCTTTGTGGGAAGGTCCAATTTCCTTTCTGACGATCAGATGAAAAACACTAGACACTAAACAACTATTCACTAACAACTCCTGTTCTGTCAGTAAACCAGACAGCATGTCCAGCGAGTATGTTAATTCTTGTATGTTCAGATACCAAAAAAACATAGAGAGCACAGCAGCAGCTAAGATGGTTGAAAAGGACAGAAAATATTACTGCCTACAGGTGGAACTGGAGGTGAGTCAACTCTGTGAAACAAAGTCAACTTAAGGTTAGGTAAAATCAGTCTAAGATGAAACCTGAGATTTAAGATTCACTCAAGATTCAAGACATTATTGTCATTAGCCAACTATTTACATCAGCAATCACTGGTAATGAAATTCTTAAGTCTCATACTCCTTAAATAATGCTAAGATAAATAAATAACAAGAATAAAACACTCAACCAAAAAAATGGATTAAGAAAGAAAAAATATAAAATTGAATTAAAAATAAATAATAGCACTATGGTAATTAATAAATGAAATATAAATATAGAAATATAAAAATATAAATTATTATTTCCCCTTATAACAGTCTGTGAACCTCATCTATGTCCCTTTCTGATTTTAAAAATCTGTTAGGGAGGAGTGATTGGAATCAAGATCGGCTGGATATGTGATTTGGACAAGTCAGATGACCAGTGTAACCCCTCGTATTCATTCACCCGACTGGATGCCATGTCACAGAAGACATCTGTCTCTCCGGGCTACAATTTCAGGTAACTGGCTCCATGAGTGCACTGACATGTTACATCGAGATAACTCAACAACCACCGACTCACAACAACAGAACAGAAGATTTCATTGTTTTATACGCTTCACTTCATGCTGAACAGAGGTGCTGTTGTCTTTGGCTTTGCAGCTATGCATAAATCCATGTTGTTCATTTTTTTCAGCATCTGCTCAGTGAACAATGCAATCATTATCAAAGGAGTGTCATTAATCTTCAAAAAGTTTGCACATAATGTTTCACTTCTTACTCTGCGAATTAGAAAAGCTGGAAGAAAGCAGCTAAATCAGTCACAACATTATTTATAAGGTTTTACACTCCCTTGGCCTGTTTTTTTCTTTTTCCTTAAAGAGATTATGAAACAAATAGAAGATGAAAACATGTCTGTGAAATAAATAATAATGTAGAAACTACTGTGTGATCAGCTGTTTGGTCTGATTACATTGCACAACAACTCTAAGGAGGCTCTACATCATACATCATACTGGCGCCTGTCCATCATTGTATAAAGCCAAGCTATTTCTTTCTCACAGTGGACGCCCACAGTCAGTTAACGGTTTACTTGATGAGAACTTGTGTGTTTTTTCTGAACAGCTTGTATCAGGTTGCTAAAACTTTAAATATTACGGTCATTTACTCTCTTGATCCTTTGCAAAGTCTTGAATAGAATCTTCTTTTTTTACACCAAAGATTGCTTTTCAGTAACACACTGGTCCATTAGCTTAAAGTGCTGTTCTTTAACATAAAATACTGTGATTTGTCTGTCTATGTAGGTTTGCCAAATACTATAAAATGGAGAATGGGACGGATTACCGCACTCTGGTCAAAGCCTACGCTATTAGGTTTGATGTTCTGGTCAATGGAAACGTGAGTATGTATATCTTGAATCAGCCACTCATTGCCAATTATTTTATAAAAAAGTTTGAAAGTGTTCACTGAGAAAGAATAAATATTCTGAAAATGTTCTTTGTTCCTAAAGAGCTCTAAGCATGTGTGCTTATGAAACACTTTATATTATCAGTAATAATTAATGGATATGGTTCTGTAAGTAGTTATTTTGATAGATCAATATGGAGGCTACTAATTAATATTAATGCTATAAGGAAGGGTGAATGTGTGGAAGGTGCACACACCCATCCATTAAACCTCCTCTTCCGCTTTTCTTTACCTGATAGCCAAAGAAAGCATAGAAATAATTAGTGTATACATGCCAGAGATACATCAGCACTTGACAAGGAGTGGGTGAGTGTCATCTGTCAGTGCTCTTAAATCTTGCCACATGCTAAAGGGATTGTATCATGGAGCAGTGTTTTTATTACATCCCGATGGTTCTGGGAATTCATTTTTCAGGTTGTGGAATAATTTAACTTTCGAGTACAGCTGTTCTGTTGTTTTACAAATTAAATCCACCACAGACTCAGTAAATGCACTGATAGTATCGCTGCTGATGATGGTATCTTGGAAAATGCTCCAGACTGTGTCATGCAGTGCAGACTACTGATTAGCATGACTCTGATTGCTGACCAACATCATACATTTTGAAGACTGAACAGAGAGTGAAAAATTAATTGGAAAAGTGCTGAACTTTGTTCATAGGCAGGGAAGTTCGACATGATCCCTACACTCATCAACATGGTGGCAGCCTTCACATCAGTGGGAGTGGTGAGTTTTACTGTATGACACAACACAGCTGCTGTAAAAGTTTTTTTTCTAAACTGATAAATATAGATTTTATGATGATGATGATGATGATGTTTTTTTTGTCATTATCATTATTATTATCATTATTATTATCATTATTATTATTATTATTATTATTATTATTATTATTATTATTATTATTATTATTATTATTATTAT
>JBAJHX010000051.1:1399754-1412828 GCA_037176925.1 Amniataba percoides
ATTATTATTATTATTATTATTATTATTATTATTATTATTATTATTATTATTATTATTATTATTATTATTATTATGAAGGGCACGGTGCTGTGTGACATCATATTGCTGAACTTCCTGAAAGGAGCTGAGCAGTACAAGGCCAAGAAATTTGAAGAGGTAAAATATTTGTTTGCTGTATATAAGTCTATATATTTAGTCTCTTTTTAATTCTGTCTTGGTCTCCACCTGTGAAAGCTGAGAAAAACATCTAGCCTCTGCTAAATACTCCACTGTGTTCACCAGCTAACTTTGTCTGTCTTCTGTTTGGTGATGACATCCAGTGAATTTGTGTGCTGTCCAGGTTCATGAGAGCAGAGTTGCAAACCAGAAAACCAAAATAGTGAACAAAAATGGCTAAGACCTGGTGAAGGGTGGCTTGCATATATTTTATCAAGTTTGCATACATTTAGTCAAAACGTGAAGACCCGTTCTCTCTCTCTCTCTCTCTCTTTCTGTCGCTCTCTCGCTCTCTCTCTCTCTCTCTCTCATAAACTGTAGGTGTCAGACAACCCGCTGGATTCCAAAAGCAATGGGTTTTACCGCTCCCAGCTGTCACTTAGACACAGTGAGACCATCATGAGGTCCAGTGATTCAGGGGCTTTTTCTATTGAACCTTACAGCTGAATGGACAGGAGCAACAGCCAGTGATCAGGGAGCAGAACTGAAGATGAAGAAAGCGTTACTGTTATAAGTCTTATAACAGTAACTTATGTGTTATAAGTTATAACTTTTTAAGCATTCAGGGCCCTTAATTATCTGATATGTACCTTAACATTATGTATATGTTCACTGAAGAACCATGAATTGTAGCTATGCAGATGTTGAATTAAAGTATTTCAAAACACAAACAACTATGAACAAATGTATCTAAAATAATACACAAAATCAATCAAAGCATGAGTGCATTTGCATGGTGAAACCACTTAAAGCATGTGACACTGGCTCAGGATTTTCTGTACACAAAGAAACCTTTTTTGTGTATAAAAAAGGAATTAAACCTGAGCAATAGTTCTTGTTGGACCTCTCTGTGCTTGTTTTTCACTTTACATTAAAAGTACTGCAATACACAGTTATATTATAAAGGCCTTATGAAGAGAAATCAGGACTAAACAAAACAACTGGCACAAACTGATTCTCTTGCTTTGCCCTCTTTACTGTAACAGCCTCAGTGTGGTTCTGAGTAATGGAGCTGGGTTGCAGTTTGGTTTTATAAAGAAGTAAACAGCACATTTTCTCTCTGATGAAAACAAGCTGGATAAAGCCACAACATACATAAAACTAGAAGATGCTGTTCCTAATATATGTGCGTGTGTGTGTAAGTTGATTGCATTAGGTTTAGGTGGCGTAAAATACTTTGTCATGCTAGTAAACATTCACATGCACCAGAATCACCTTCACAAGGAGGCGTAAACAAATATAATCCACATCATATGGTTCACTTCGCTTCACGCTCTTTAATTGCCCTGCTTTTTATTCCTTCAGGACCCCCAGCATACAGGAGCTTGTGGTGCAGTTAGATAGCATCAGGAATCTCGGGTAATCTGTCAGATGCTAACAAAAGCACCCAAAGAGACCACAGACACTGAGTGCGTTTGTGTGGCTGTTTTTGAACAGGCAACACTTCATTTGTATTCATCATCTGTTGTTGAAGTTGTTATTATAAAGTTTTTTGGGGTTTTTTTTACACAGTGTTTGCTTTTGTGCTCAAGCATGAACCAGTAGAACATTATTATTATTATCAATATTTCAAATGATTTGATACACCATGCCTGTCTCCAATATATGATTTTTTCTTCTTTTTTTTATTTGAACTTACTCATCATTGAGTACTTACTCATAAACTTTCTCCATCAGATACATACAACTACTGTCCAGAACATCTCTGCATAGTGAGTTATGTTGCTGTGGCATCACAAGGGTCCATATTGTTGTACCTGATCACTACAGGTATTTTTTTAAGGACAAACTGTGGGAAGAGGGCCTACATTACCACTGTGTTATACTCACTGACTGTCCACTGTGGCAGAGGAAACTGCATCTGAGAGTGTACAGGTGAAGCGGGTGTAAAGCACTGTTTTACTGGAGACACGTGGACAAAAGAGCAGGAGTGCAACTGCCATTTCCACACATGACTTTTAATGGCTCATAACAGCTGCAGTCCAGCATTACATTACTGAAGCAGCCATTAATACTCATTAAGTGGAGCTGTTTTCTTCGCAGTCACACACATCGTCTGTTGAGCTGACAACATCAGAATATTAATATTTTCCCTCACACATCCCTCAGGTGGATTAACACACACCTGCAGCTCTGAGAATGTCTCCTATTCAATCAGAATTACAAGTTAAACAGCATAAAACACTATTTTTGTGCTTCATTACTTTCCAGACATGAACATAATGTGTCAAGACGGCCTGACATCAAATCTGTAAATCAAACCTGGAGTAGCACTTAAGAGATTACCTGAAAGCAGCTTTCATTACTGTGCGTTTTGACACACAAGGCTTCTTTTCATCCCAGCTGATGGAAACAAGCTAAATTCACTTCCATCTCTGTGACGTGTGTACTGTGCATCAGACAGATTAAGCCTGATACAATGTTCTTCAAGATGGAGGATGACACAGTAACATAATCATGGTGGACTAACATGAAGGGTGCCTGCCTCAGGCCCCTGTCAGACATGCTTCACTCACAGTAATCTGCCAGCAATCTAACATGTTGGTCTCATGTCTACATAAAAGTCCTGCTCACTGTTGTACATGCAACTGTGAGCTGCAAAACCAAAAGATATTTAATCAACAATAAAAACATGACTAAAAATCTACAGCTAAGCTCGTGGCTCTGTGAGGCTGTGAGCACAGAACTATTTTTAATTAAAACCAAATGCTGGCACACTGAACTAACCATAACAACCATGCTAATGTGGAAATGTTCAGCAGGTTAACATTTTTCTAGTTGAACTTGCATTTTCTAATTGTGACCAGCATCAAGGCACAGCTGAGACTGGATCATTAGTTTTGCAGGCAAGTGAATATAAAACAAGGTTTTGGACAAATGAAAATCCTGATAATTTGATGGTGGCACTAAAAGTGAACAGTTACAGCTAACAATAAAAAACTGAGCTTCTCTGAACAACACTCCAGCTGCCAGCAGAGGGCAGAGTGACAGCTTTGCTAAGAGATCTTTACACTGCAATAGATCTTTCAATCAGTAAACTTCTACATTTTTTTTATTATTAACAAAAAAAAAAAGACAGACACTCATAGACAGACAAAGAAAGTACAGAACTTTACAGATGGCAAACTAAGAAACAAAATAAAAACCAATCACCATTGCAGTGTACATACACTATTAGTATTTGGCATATTCTATTGTACTAGAGACCACTAAAATAGCCAGAAGAGGCTAAACATTTTCACTAATATTGTTATGTTGTTCTTATGTTATGTGAGCCACACATGATTTATAACTTTGATTAATTTTGGTTTGTGAAAATTGATGTATACTTTGGTTTGACCTGATTGATAAGTATGTGAATAAAATGCTATGACCTTTATAGTCAGCAGATCTCAGCCCAGCTGACCGTCTATGGATGATTGTGACAACATGAAAGTCATGCGCTCCAGCACTATGTCTATAAGACCAACTGATTCAATATAAACTTTGACTTTAAGAGCCAAAGGCATGATATGATATTGTGTACTTTATTTATTGTTTATCAAATTAATGATCAATTATTACAATATTGTTCCAGGATTCTAAATCTTCCTTTTGATGTTCACTAAAAAGTATCACTTTATTTTCCGAGCTTTAAGCGGATCCTCTCCAGCTGGACCCAGATAATAAACAATGATGCTGCTCTAGAGTAGAAAGAAGTATTAGATGTATAAAATACTGTACAAGTAGGAACAGAGAGTGTGTTGCTGAAAGCTGTAGTGATAACTGGATTAACTGAGGAGAGTGTTGCATTATGGTAGAGTAACATAAACAGAAAAAGCCAACAAAAATCAGATTACTAAAACAAATGAAAAGTTCCATTGAGAGACTTAACTCTCCTTTCTTTCACATCTTCTCTTGTTTAAAGCTGCCAGTAAATTCAGTTAAATATACATTTCCACAGTTGTGATTCCATCAGTTCCACAGTCATGTCACAGTCACTTTGGAGGGTGAGGAGGAGAGGCTGAGCTGGGCAGGGCAGGGGAACTGGCCACAGCAAGCCAAGCCACGTGAGTCTAAGGAGCCAGGAAGAGTTGAGCTGATCTGATTTGGTTTCCGTGTGAGTGGGAGCCGGGCCATGAAATGCTGCAGGCACAGGAAGACAGAATTAGTGAGAGCACATACAAAAAACGAGATCCAAAGAAGGTTGGAACTATACTAACTAGGTAGCAGAGTCCACAGACTGGCTCATGGTGGAGTTAAAGCCTGGTATGAAGCAGACTCTAGACTGGAGATGATCAGCAGTCTGCACCAACACACCTGAGCCCACTACTGTAATCAATGCGTGACACAGACAGACAGACAGATGGACAGAAGGAGAGGAGCTCTTCTCTCGGGAGGAGGTGCAGAAGCAGGTGTGTGACAACATGGACTTTTGTTGTGGCTCAGTTGATCCACACCATTTTCACGCCAACATACACCTGTAATACAGAGTGTGCACACTAAAAGCTGGAAAAATGGCGTGTTTGCCTACATCAGCCACATGGCTGATAACACAGAAACATAACACAGAAACATCCTAAGGAACATTTCATTTAGGAATATAGTTGTTGTAGCTACATAATGTGTTGCATAGTAGGTCTGCTACTCCTGTCTGCTGAGAAATACCAATTTCAAATTTAAAGAGAATGTGACAAATGCAATAGACTAAAAAACAACCAGTCTTTTGCTAAAAACTCCTCCTCCTTTTGAGGAGTCCTTTGTCATTTGGTGTCTGCACATATTGCATAAAGCAATTATGAAACTCTATTATATACTGAGTTAATAAAGCTGTGATATAAAGGAGCAGAATGAAGACTATCTCTGAGAAACCAAGTGGTGATAAAAGGAAAAAAATCTCTTGTATCTATATTTGCCCTTGCTGGAAATGAGATGCAGGTCCCCCAGTGTAAAAAGCAAGTGCAATAAATAAATGCACAGTTTGCACTCAACTTTGACTGCACAGCTCAGCAGCACTTTACTGTGGGTACAAATCAAATGATTTGATACCTTTCACCAAAAGACACATTTCTGTTTGCTGTAACTGTTGTGATGTCCCATGTCCTTTTATATGTTATGTTTTTGGTTTGCCCTCTAACCAGATTTCCTTCCAGACAATAAAGAGCCAAATCTAAATTCTGAACTTAAGTTAAAATCTTTTAAAGATTATAAAAAGGTATAAAGCTTCCCTGCATATCCTTTCTTGCAAACAAACAAAAGTTAACAGCTAAATAGCCCAAGCATCTTTCTCTTCCATTTTTCCTTATAAATCACACAAATACATGAGCATTACAATCAAATATTTGCTGCTGTTTTGGTCCTATTTTTCCATGATTCTAGACGTCACTTTAGAAGCTGACCAGTCTGTGTGACCAAAGCCCCTGCCCTCCGTGCCCAAATAATGAAACCTCTTTCAAAGTGACTTAGATCTTCTTTCCATCTTGATTAAAAAAAGAAAAAACAGAATCATCTGCATCTGCTCAGCATTTTTCAACATGCCACAGAGCATGATGGGATTTTAACTGTTTAACTGTATCATGCAGTGCACCATCCACACAGTGTGGATGCAGCAACATTAGTTGATGATTTGTTGACTGATCTGGAAACATGAGATGGTTGCAATGCAGTGGAGGCATGTGAAAAACATGGAAGGGCCTATGTGAGTGAAAGATAATTAGAGATGAAAGGAATGAGGAGTGATTTAGAGCAATGTCATGAGAGGAAATGGAAGTCCAATGGTATCAGGGGTTTTCTCAGCCAGTACGGAAAAGAAAGGTCCAAAAGCAGCAATTTAACTGTGGTCTTGTTACCCTGCAGATGATGAGGTCAGTAATTTCCTGAAATGTCTTACCCCAGAACTCAGTTGCTTGGCTACAGAAAAGAGGAGCAACATCATTATATACAATCTCTGGTGTATAATGCACAATTTAGTTTCACTCCAGCATAGATTGTATGGTGATCTAAGTGTCAGGTTCTGCTAGAGGGCGGTGGGTGGTTATTGTTAATTTCTGTGAAATCACTGCTACGTAAAAGGATTACAATCCTTCTTTTTAGTGTGTCTCATTATGCACAACTAATCTCCCTGTGAGAGAAAGCCAGAGGGCTGGTTGTTTCATTTGTTCAAAGAGTCCAAATATATTTATCATTTTCTCGACTACTGGCAAAAAGCCAACCGCAGTGGATTTGTCAACACCAGAGCTTTTAGAGATGGTTGTGACGGAGTCACTAGTGGCAAGGTACCTGTAAAACATAACATTATTTTTCAAAAATGCATTTAATACAATTGAGGACACCTGGTAATTAGAGATAGGAGCCATGTTCAGCTGTAACTGTGCCTATAAATCATTTGCCAGATGTTACAGAGAGACTAGCCAGAGAAGAAAGCCAGGTGATTAATTGTAGGTATGACTAGCTACTTTATTACATTATGTTAATCTTGCCTTTGCTTTCATTGTTGTTCAAAATAGGCACATGTACGTGTGTATGTGTGTGTGTGTGTCTGTGTGTGTGTGCGCTAAGGATCTCAGACACCAGAAAGCAGAGGCTGCTGATGACATGATGACTTTGTCTTCTACTATGACCTCTATTGGACCCTGTAAAAACTGGAGACAGGGACTGAGAGCAATGTGGAGATGGGGATGAGTGATAGGGAAAAGGGAGACTGAGGAGCAGATTGTGACGTGTCCATGGCATTTCATATAATGTCCCTTTATTGCACTTTAGACCACTGGTGTGTTGTAAATCAAAGAGTTAAAATGATTGTAACCTAGGAGACAATTGGAGGAAGATTTTAAAAAATAATTCGAAACTATTCAAAATCTGAAATGGAGGCTGCAGCCACCTCGATACTACATGCTTTTGCTCCCAATCTCTTTGCCTGTGATAGATAAGTAGTTGATTGTGATTGTTACGAGAAGAAAGGACTTTCTGCACAGCACCTTTCTCTCTGACACCACCACCAAGGAATCAGCCTCCACCCCAGGACAGGGCCAACCTTCCTGATGGCCTTAATGATTCTGTTTGCTTTGACTGCCATCTTTCTGCTGCCAAAGCACACAACAGTTAAGAAAATAGCACAGAACTAGAACAACAGAATGTCACCCAATCCCACTTGTTTTCTAGGTATTTGTAATCCTGCACAGTTTCTACATCAACTCCCTGATTATGAAAACAGGGACAGGACCTGGTGAGGGTTCAGAACTTGGAGCCAGAGCTACAGCTGGACTAGTCAGACAATGGAAAGCTTTACACAGCAGGTAAGGATGAAGCAGTACAGGGGGAGGGAAGCACACAGACTACATACATCTTGGTGAATATTGGCTTGTTTATGGTAATTTGAAAAGATGGTCACTGGAGACCAATGAGGCTGTGCAGGGACGCTTTGGATAGTACATGCTCTGCAACTGATGATCTTACAGATTGTGAAAACAGTGTACATCAACCTCTGTGTGTATAATGGAGTTATATCAGAGATTGTTTCCATCCCTGGTTAACAAGAGACATCATGTCCCTTTTAATTAGAAGAAGTTTAGATCTGGCCTTTACCTTTCCCACAACTCTTGAGCCTCTGACCTTCCACAAAACCTCTATCTCACTGTTTCTCCTTTCCCACCTTCTCTCTCCCTGTCAACACAAGATGTCTTACCCCCCACCACCAGTCACCTCCACAACACTACAGAGCCCATCACATGCAGCACAAGTCTTCACAGCACAGCAGAGGAAGAAAGAGGTGAACAGACAAGGCTGTGGGTTTTGATAGCATTAGCCTGAGGGTACTCAAGCTTCAACTACCCAACTATGTGGGGTACTCCTGCACATTTTCAACCTAAGCCTGGGCAGTCTGGAGAGAGTCCCTGTGCTACAGTGCCACCAGTAAATCATAACTCAAACTTCAGTTTGAAAGTTGAAAGTCCAAAGTTGCTTTACTGTGCCTGTGTTTCCTTGGAAAAGCTGGGTAATGTGATACGTTTTCTCTAGTGACCTGGGTTATGTAGTTTGTTAGTAGTTAGGCTATAGGCCTGCTTGTCTGACAGAGAAACAAGAGAAACAACAGGGCTCAACACTGGATAGTCCTTTTCTGTTCACCTTCTACACCTTGGATTTCCTACACTACCAAGATGAAGGAGTTGGTGGTGGACTTCAGTAGGCCGAAAACACCATTTACCCCTGTTTCTGCTTAAACTTCACTCCTCTCTCAACCAGAAAGATTATCCTGTGATTTCTTTGGCAGCGTCTGAAAATCTTGAGGTTAACTCTTTTAAACCAACAGGAGCGCCGGCGCTCCCAACTTCACCTCCGTTTTAAAAGCCGGTAGAACGGCAACCAAATAAGCGCAATAATTCTTTTTGCATATAAAACCGGAGGAGTTGTTCTTTCATATCACGTGTTCAACATGTCCCGGAGCTTTTTTTCGGTCCGCTAATGTGTTTGCATTAGTACTGTAAAAAGCGCTCACAACAAAACAACGTCATAACTCTGACCGCGGTGTTTTATACTGCTTCCTACGCCAGTAGACACGTCACTACGCTGTAGTGATGACGTCACGTCGCCTTCTCGTTTGCCACTGAAGTTTCAATACAGTAATAACGATTTTATTTTTTTGTGGTTTGTTAGACTTTTTTAGCAACTATTTTTTTTAGTCTGGACATACATCTCTATCACTAGTGAATAAGACATGCTGGATCAGGATATTTATGTATATCTGGACAATACCCTTATTTTCTCTCTGGATGAGGAGACACATGTACACATGTCCTGAACAACCAACTTTTGACCAAGGGTGAAAAATGCAAGGTTTACATCTCCATTGTCACTTTCCTGGGTTTCATTGTGTCTGAGAATGACATCAGGGTGGACCCAGACAGGAGTGCTGTCAGTAATTGGCCCATACTCAACAGCCTTAAGCTGGTCTAACTATTTCTGGCCTTCATCAATTTCTATAAACATCTCATATCTAGCTCTAGCTCTGTGTGTCCATCCATGTGAAGTCCATGTGGTTTCGCTAGACAGGCTAAGCCTTCCACAAGCTCAAGGAAAGCTTCACTATGGCCCCCCATCCTCACATTCCTGGATCCCAGTCAGCAGTTTGTTGTGGATGTAATTGCCTTGGGCTTGGACATTGGGGACAAGATCCACCCATGTGCCTTCCTGTCACACAAACTGTCTCCAGAGAAAAGAACTGTTAGAGGAGTAGTCATGGGTCAAGTTGTCATGGCCAGGCAACACCAGGCAAACCAAGTGGGCCTTCTATTCAACAGTATAAGTTTTTCCTTGTCACACCAGCCCAGGTCTCAATCTGAAGAGTCAGATGCACTGACCTGCCTGTTTAGCTCTGACTCCCTTGTGTTCGTACCAACATCTTGCCATCATCCTATATGGTGGAAGGTGTCACACTGATTGAAAATAGGTTCAAACAAGCCAACACTCTAATTCTGTGGTTCTGGACAGCCATTCCCCCACACATGTTTTTTTTGTTCTGTGACCCTCTGTTCCACTTGACACTCACCTTCCTTTTGGCTGTCACCTGAGAGTTCTTCCCCTAGAGACTCTCCTGTTCATCAGGCAATACTTCAGGTGGTTTGCCATGGGAATTCACAATCAATTGCCAGAGGGAGAAATTCAAGTAATTACAGTTTATGAAGGTGGATGGTCATCATAAAGGGTTACCCTGTACATAGCTGCCTACCCAGTCTATGCTCAGAACAAAACATCTAGCTGGTTTCCTAAACCCCTAACTGTGCTTTGTCACCCCATGTTTCACCTGACTTCATCACTGGGTGTCCCTCTCAAAAGGTAACAGTATCATCTTTATGATGTCCCACAGGTTTTCCAAAAAGGTGCATTTCCTTATATCCCTATGCTCAAACATCCTTCTATCAAGGAAATGGCAGAGGCAGTATTACTGTATTTGTTATTGCCTCCCTTGGGATGTGGCATCTACCTTGGGAGTCCACATTCATCTCTCATTTCTAGAGGGGTTTCTGTTTTCTCCTTGATACCACCATCAGCCTCACTTTTGGATACCACCCCAGTCCAATGGTCAGGCAGAAGACTCAACCAAGAGTTGGAAACTGACTTATACTGCCTCATCTCCCAGAGCCCAGCCACCTGGAGCAAACATTTAATCTGGGTGCAGTAAGTACACAACACCTTAGCTGGTTCTCCATCTGTCTGTCTGTTTCAGTCCTAGAATTGCAAAGTCTCTGTGTCCTCTGCCCATGCCCCCATGTGCAGCATCCACTGCATCCATATAATTTGGATGCATGCTACAGAGCTGTTCTGGTTAAAGGATTTTTTTGCAACTGCAGTGCTAAAAGACCATATAGGAGACTGATACCTACTGAGGTCTTTGGGGTTACTGTATCTACAAAATTTTCTCCTTGTGTCTATGAGGCTGGTTCACACCAAGTGTGAAATATCAGATAGACAGGTCTGAGATTATTTTACCCACTCTGGCAATTAGTGTAGAACAGAGTGTATCTGCAATATAAGTTACCATTAGTGAGGAGAAAGTGACTCAGGCTGGTAGGTAAAAGTGGCATGTGATAGCCACAAGGTTGCAGAGACTGCACCAGATGAATTCTATTGACATTGTGAATTCAAGGAATTTCAGGGAGAGATATTAAAATGAATGATTATATGGTCAGACATGTGCATGAATGCACAAATGGGTTAAATGAAAAGTTGTCTGTAGTTTACAGGATGCTATTCAAGTGTCAGAGGGCTGCTGTTGAGAAAGAAATTCAATTGATTATTGTTTATAAAGGTGGATGTTGATCATAATGGGTTACATCATGCGTAAGTGGACATTACTGATGGATGGAAGACAACAGGATGTCCTGAAACAGCTTATTGTAGTGGACAGTTGGTAATAAAGATGTAACAAGATTTCCATTTGTTGAGATGTAGAAGGGCTTTCATGTATTGTCACATGTGTATGCTTACATTCTCTATTTCTCCCTCTTTATTCTCTCTAAATTTGAGCAATTTTCTTTTCAGTAATCTTGTTTTATTCTTTGCGTCAGCACTTCTAGTAAATCTATCTTTGAAGTAGCCAATTAATCAAGAAATTTTGAGAAACGTTAAGAGGCAGTGAGTCCATAAGAGAACTGTGCTACTTCCCCCTAGGCAGGCAAAGAGGAACTTGGAATACGATGCAAAAGCGGTGCAGATAAAGGAGCACACACAGGACAGAGCAGCAGAGGGAGAGGGAGAGAGGGAGAGAGGGAGAGAAGATATACAGTCGGGCTCTAGCCAGAACAGCATCTCAGTGACTAACCACTGAATCCCTGTAATGCAGCAGAACTGATGATCCAACGCACCAAAGGTAGGTATTAAAGCAATATGCAATGTCTCTTTCTGTCTCTGTTTTCTGTTCTGTGTCTGTTTGCTGCAGTTGCAGTCATGGGACGTGTGTGTGTGTGTGTGTGTGTGTGTGTGTGTGTGTGTGTGTGTGTGTGTGTGTGTGTGTGTGTGTGTGTGTGTTTGTAGGAGAGAGAGAGAGCAAAACAGAGAGAGTACTTGATCTTGTTCCCTCAGACTAAAGGACAGTGTTATAAGGCTAGGGTTTGGTGCTGTCCTGTCCTTGTGTGCATGTATTTTGAGAGAGCCTGCTTTACACAGATGTATGTGGATCTTTTTTATATTTACATGAGTTGTTACATTTTCCTGTCAGACAGAGAACAATGTCTGTGTGTGCATGTGTGACCATAACAGCTTCAGCGAGCTGTGTCATCGCGTCTTGACAGTGTAGTCTAGCGCCGCAGTCCCCCCCTCCTCCCCCCACCCCTACCCATCCCACACACTCTACAGTCCCCTCTGCCACTTTCCCTCTCCCTATCCCACTAGTTTCTCTCACTATGATTCTCCAAGCTGAGCTAATGAGCTGTACAAAAATGAAGGGGGTGGGGGATGAATGAATCTCATGTATCATAATATTTTATTTGCGTCTTGCCTCAGATTTTTTATAAGTATAACTGTTACAAATATTTTTATGTCTGTTAGACAAAGATTAATACAAAAATAGTAGAAAACAGATGTGAAGGCTGCTTCTACAAAGTCAGGACCAAAAGGCAAGACTGAACCTGCGGCTCCTTTGTAGAAGAGATGGAGCCTCACCATACTCAGAAACTATGGTGTAAATCACCACAATAAAACTAGAAATTACAAGTTCTTTTCAGATCAACTCTGATTTAATGCTTGATTGACATTAATTATCACAAATAATGCAAATTACTGAAATTCCACGCTTAAAACATAACCTCCAAATGCTGTCAGGTTCACATCATATTGTATGTCTACATAAGGATGGCAATGTAATGTAATCTTAATATCACAGCACAGGTGGTACCTGTGAGATATTGTGTTGTTAGGCCTAGGGCACACATTGGCAACATATGGCACCTGGGCTGGAACTGGTCCATGAACCATCTCAATGCTATCCTCAAATTGGAAAAAAATGTACCAACCTCCCCAAAAAATCAGTAAAATGCAGTGTTGTGATGTATTACTGAAATGAGTTTGTACTGCTATTTAACAGAAATCCAACAGAGGCCGTTAAATTTTAGCTTGGACATAGTCATACTGACTCAAAAACTGAAACAGAGGTAAGAAAAAAAATGTATTTGTTGATTATTCTTTGTACTGAATTTGCAAACTAAATGAAAACTACAAACGGAAAGGTAGTACTTAGTTACTTCCAGTTAAGAAAGTTGGTTTTAGAAACAACGTGACGTTAGCAAACATACCAGTAGGGTTCCTTTAAAGCAGGGGTCGGGAACCTATGGCTCGCGAGCCAGATGTGGCTCTTTTGATGACCTCATCTGGCTCATTGAGCCCTCT
>JBAJHX010000051.1:1431273-1444438 GCA_037176925.1 Amniataba percoides
GACACATGGAAACTTAAACATGACCAGACATAAAACAGGGCAGACATAAATAAACCCACAAGGAACAGATCATGACAACTACGTTGCAAATGTTTCTCAGGAATTGAAACAAAGAAGAGAATCCAAACACTACTACACACTGAAATGTGAAAATGATTCCTGAACTAGTCACAATCAAATATGGGAGTGTCAGTAATGTAAATGTGTGTGTGTATGGATGAGTGATGAATGTGTCTGAGTTTTGTAACAAATACAATTTAAAACGGAAAATGTTGGCCATCAAGAGACTACAGCCTGGGAGAGCTGTCCCTCCATGTCTTTGGCCCCTCTCACCTTCCAGGTGCAGCCAACCAGCACTGATGGACCTCGTTGTACTCCTGAAAGATGGAGAACAGGAGAAAACTAGAAAGAGGTAGATGGGAGAAAGAGATAGAGAGAGACTCACACAGTAATTAGTGACATTTATAAAATCTAAAGTCAAGAAAAATACAGAATTAATGCATAATACACAGAGAAATCATGATTTTAAGTTTCCAGTACCTGCTGAGAGAGTCACACACAGGATGTTGGTTTGTGTAAAAGAAAAGATTATCTGAATAACAGTCACAAACCTCCTTTTCTTTTAACAGTGCGGCTTTAAAAGCATCCTGACCTCTGCCATAAAACCAAGTGACAGAGATTCCAAGACTGCTGGAGACAGAGACTGTTTTCCTCCTAAATCGACATAAACTCTCTGTCTTAAATGTCAGAAAGGGATTGTCATAGCTTTTTGCATTACATTGTGTTGTTCATGTTCATTCTTACCAAGATTACTTTCATTTCTACCGTGTGAGACATATGATGCATTTCATGTCATTTAATTGCATAAATAGTTTAGGCAACTTTGGGAAATTTCTCTCAAATTTGAATCCAGTGTGATATACATGACATATACAAATTATGGGAACATGAGTTTATGGAGCTCTCGGGTTGTTGCCTGTGCCTCTGTCATGTTGACTGCTGGATCTGCCCACACAACCATGTCCGTCCTACAACACTGAATCATTTACAGCCCTAAAGCCCACATTCTCTCAGTCTCATTCCTGTGTGGGAATGACTCCTCTCAATCCAAACAGCCATCATCTGACTGGTGTGGAGTTGTCAATACTACCTCAACAGCATGCTACATAACATTTCAGTTACATTAACTAATAAGCCATGCTTGGTTAGAAATTTGTTAAAAGTATCTAAAACGTTTATGCAGGAACCACAGAAATGGAGCAACGAGAAGTGTTTACACCACTTCTGTAATGTGTAAAAGATGCAACCCATGTAGACTTTTAGACTTTCTGACATGGCACTGGATCAAGGGGAAGAATTGAGATACAGATTCAGTGATAGGAGGAGGATGTGCTTTGTGCCACTGGGCAGTGGACACACCCCATCAGACAGAGACTATAATATTAAGAAAAACCCAAGGACTGCTCTCTTATCATCTTCACGTTTTCTGCTTCTCTTCTGTCTCACTGACACTTCTGTCAGTTCTTCCCCCTTGAGCCCGTTCCCTCCTGTGCCTTCCACCTCTACCATTGTCCATTCTCCATGATGCCCATTCATTTGGGACTCAGCCTGATCAATGCTTTTCATTGTTCAAGTTGCTGTCAAATGGTTGTTAAAGAGGAAGCCTCATTAGCCTGTTACCTACCGAGAGAGAGAGAGAGAGAAAGCCATGCTCAGTTGAGAAGTGATCGTATCTGAGACTTCCCTATGACCATCTGAACCACCACTTTCCTTTTTCCTGTGCCTGGGGTTGATTCTAAACATTTAGTGAATTTGGGCAGATTTGTTAAACCAAACCTTTCAAAACTTTCTGTTACTTATCTGAAAACAGATGATCTAATAATCTAAATGATCTATAATATATACAGCTTCCCCACTGTCTCCCACCTGTTGAACAGTACCTTTGGGTTTGTTGACGTTAAGGGTTCCTGGGCACCATCATTACCCAGGATCTAAAAGGGGGAACTGAACATCAGATGAACATCACCTCCCTCACCAAGAAAGCTTAGCAGAGGATCTGTGGCAGCTGAAGAAGTTTGACCTGCCAAAGTCAATGATGGCTCACTTCTACACCACCATCACTGTGAAGAATTGTAGCCTCCCCTGTCACCACCTAAGGCCCATTAGGACCAAAACTAGAGGAACAGTTCCTTCTCAACTGCACCTAGTCTCATCAGCAAGGCTCATGACCCCCTTGAGACTTTTATTGCCTTGATTTTTATTTTTATATGTTAATAACAAAAAGTTACTGTCAAGTTACTGTCACTGTTTGTGATTTAAGTTAATATCTAGTGAGCTGATGGCTACTGATGCTGCAGGGTTTCACTAAAAACTTGAAAAGCAAACTATCAGCATCTGTCCTCTGCCCTTACGTTCAGTCTGTTGTGTTATGTCACTGTTTTGGTCAATGCAGACTTGCATACTCAGAGCAAGTGACAGGGTGCTGACTGCAATTGTCATTGTTAAAAAGCATTTTCTGAACACTACATAACCTTTATAAGTGACAAGAAAAGTTTTTTGATTAGATCCACATAATCTATTCTTTGTTCCACCAACTACCCTGCACACATTTCCCCCATCTCTCTCTCTCTCTCTGTCTTCCTGGTCTCTTTCTCTGTAGGTTATACTGAACAGTCCCAAACTGATTGAGGAGGAGAAAGCAAAAATGGCAACAAAGGAGAAAGCTTTGAAAGAGAAAGAAGGAAAGAAGCCAACAAATAAAACTAACAACACAGTGAACGGGACCGGTGGAACACCCATACATGTCAACACTCTGCAGGTAAACACTACTTGGCCAATTGCACCAGCAGCACGCATTAATGTATTTCGGTTACTTAAATAATTTTTAACAAGCATTACATGCACTTGAAAATAAGATTATTATTGTCTTATATTAAAGTATTCACAAATAAAACTAAGCTTATTTGGATTCATCTGTGGCTTTTAATTGATTTTGAGTTGTAAGTAAGAAAATTTTCCCATGGATTTTTAATGGGGCCTCCACGGTTTTCCATTAATGAAGGGAAATCTTTAGTAAAATTGCCATACTGTGCAGCTTAGTACTGAGCAAACTGTGTACTGGAGCTTCATCTTTATGTGTCGAAATTCAGCAAAGTCCTCAAAAACAAAGACAACCCATAAGCAGATTTTTAATTATGAATGTGTAAAAAGAATAATGCAACCAGCATGCTCCCCTGTGGGACCCAGTAAATTATTCATTCAGGACAAGAAAGTTCTAAAACAAAAGTGAGTCATGACATGTTAATTAACTTTTATTTTTGTCTTTTATCAGGTGGTAGAAACTCGCTGTAAGAAAGTTTGCACCTCCAAGTCAGATCTTCGCTCCAATGATTTCAGCATTGTGGGATCTTTACCTCGAGACTTTGAACTGTCCAACTTTGACTGCTATGGCAAACCAGTTGAAGTGACAGGGGCCCTCAAGTCCCAGAACAAAGCCAACAAGAAACCCCCCCCACCCAAACCTGTCATACCCGCTGCTGCCAAACGCATTGACCTCTATGCAAGAGCCCTCTTCCCCTTCTCCTTCCTTTTCTTCAATGTTGTCTACTGGTCTGTCTATCTGTGAGAGGAGGAGCAGGAGAGTGAGAGGAAACAAAGTGGATCTGTCCTGTAGTTTATCTCTATTATGATACTCCACTGAACTGACAAATGATATAGCAAATTCATTTACTGGATTATAAACTGGTAAAATCAAGATTTCCAACATTTCAGAGCCATGTTTGCAGAGCTGCAGAGACTGCTGTGATCCCTGGGAGTAACTGTACATTAACACAACCACAAAACCTCGGGGCTGTTGACCTGAGTCATGTTTAAGCCCAGGCATCAAGTAGGCGCTGCATGTGTGTCTGTATCTGACACAGGATATTGTGCTTGATGTAAACTAAACCTTGCTATAGTTACACCACTTCCCCTATGGTGTACATTAGAAATAAATGCTTTTTTTCTGTGGGTAACACTTTATGTTAAAAGGTATAGAAATCCAAAAAAGCAACAAAATAAGATATTAGAAAATGAATAAAAGAATACACAAAATAAACAATTAAATATTAAAACATTTTAAAAATCTAACATCATTCACTAGAATATTTCCAAACTTAGGTTACTTCTTCATCATTATCCCTCATTTTCATTATAATTTCTCGTTACTATGACTGAGAATATAAGCTTTTGTGATATAACAAGATAAAGGAATATAGTTTGTTGATATAAGGAAAAAAATCTGTTGAGAATGAGAAAGAAGCAATATACTTCTGTATTAAATGCTATTTAAAATTCTTATTTTTTATAGTTTATGTCATCATGATATTTTCTCAGCACTGCCTTGATGCCATGATGTTTCTTTGCTTGTTGTCAGAAACATTTTCCCCTTTAACCAGCCACATGTACCCAGAATCTTTTAGAATTTGTAGTGTAGGAATCTGACATAGTTGCTGACCACTATTTTCACCTGGTATTAATAAATGTTCTAAACCCCCTGCCCTAAAAAAGGAACTTTGCTAAGCAGAGCTAATTGATGTGACAGCATTTTAATGAGTCATATGTAAATCTACTTTATGGGCTCTACTTATTATACATTGATGATGATGACCACCTTGAGATTGATGGCTCAAATGACCTTCAAGTCATTTTTTTCAGAATATGATGAAACTTTTAATGTCATCTGGCTGAGGCCTCTAAATGTGGTCATACTGATCTGACAGCATTCTCATTCTAATGTGTTCTGATTCCATTTACACCTGCAGTACATGTGTTTACAGATTTGAGTTATATAGGGTTCACATCAATACTAAAGATAAAAAAGAATACAAATACTAACCTAGCCTAGTAATCAGCACAGGTAACCTTTTTTGGTTTTATGTTTCTATTGTCTCAACAACATAAAGAGAAAATTCCTCTCAAGTTTATAGATGCTGGCTCTAAGTTTAGAGGTTAAATATACTTGAAACAAACTAGTTAGCACTGTTACCATATCTGAATGCAAATGTGGGATGGATGCAATGAATTAACATATTTATATATATTGATTAACATATTTGACATTCAAGTTTGTAGTTCACACAAAAAGCACTAGAAGTGGTGGTTTAAGGACTGAAAAAGAATTAGAGAAAAGTTTTTCACACCTCCACGCATCTGGCTAATTGCTGTGTTTAGAGCCTTTCACACCTTGAGTGTGAACCAAAGTTCAGATTACTTACATTATTACACAATTTGATCTGGTTAGATTTGGTTTCAGATTGTAATTATGCAAACGCACCAAAGAACTATATGTGACATACATTCGTCCATCTGTCATCATATGCATGAACTGATTCTCCCCATACCTGTTATTGATAGGTTTACAGGCAGGTGTGCATTTCTGCAGATATATTTCTCATCTTCTCTTACGATAACTGAAAAGTGTCAGAATTTGTGTTGTTGCTGTGGTTTTCCTTTATCCAGTTAGCCTGTAGATAATGTGCTTTTAGGATGAATTCTTGCAAAATTACTCACAGCCCACCTGCTGATTATTGGCCTGAAGAAAGCAATCTTCTTTATAGATTTTTTAAGATCATAGGATAACCTGTGTGAACACAAATGTGCATCAGCACCTTTAATTTAAGTTAAATTAAATTAAAGATAATGAGCATTATTAGTTTATGCTGCAAATGGTCTTAATCTGTCAAAAATGGTTGGGACATGGGATGTGATTTGTGGACTCATTTCACTCACTTTTTTAAGAGGAACCGCTAAAATGCACACACTCAATGCACCTTAACTATTAAACACATATCATCGCTAGAGATGAAAATTTTGAATATGTACATTGTTTCAGTGGTTTCTTTCTTGTCAGTTCATGATCGACAGACAGACTTGGCAGTGTTTTCACTTCTGAAGCATGCTAAAATCACATCCTGTGTGTTCTGTATCTGCTTTTGCTTTCACAAATGAAACCCAGTGAATCCTCAGCTTGAAAGAAGACAAGCCTACTTCTGTAGATGGTGTCAGTCCAGTTGTTTGGTCCACACCAAAGTTTGTTTTACAGCTTTTACACCTGCCTAAACAAACTGAATCCAGCAGGTTTTTAGTCTGCCAATTTTACAGCAGATTACCACAGATAAAAGGATGATAACATGCTCACGTGATGGAATTTTTCTGGCTCTTTCATCAGTCTATGTTCCTTACACATGCATGAGGTGCTTTCACAAGGGTGCTGGAGAGTGGCCACACTCACAGAACTGTTGGTCTTATGAGACAGGTGTAAACCAGATGCATGGAAAGTGTCATTGAAGCAGCCTCCATACCATACCTTCAATCCATAACTCTTACCATAAAGTGTTACAGAGCTTAGTCAACTCAGTCAGTAACTACTAAATGCTATGGCCTAATTAAAACATTTCAGCATATAGAGATCATTGCATCTCTAAATGCTGAAATGTTACTCAAATGCTAGAGCACCTCTGGTCTTATATTACACTGTTTTATGGATCAGTTAAGCTTGGCAGCCTGCTGCTACACTGTGTATGCTATGCCTTCTCTTGAAATATATTGCAATGTTAGGAAAAGACAGCCTTTAGACAGGCAAACCCAGCACATTTAAGTACTTGAAATTAATTATTTTCAAGAAAGTTCAATAAAAGTTTTTTTTCCCTCAGGAAATGTGTCATTATGTGTGAGTGTTGCTTTTCGCACCAATATTCAAACAAAAAGAGGGATAAATGATGACAGAAGATAAGTCAGCCTTTAATTTTCATTTACTTTTGACTTGACTGTGTTTGATTTAATCAGTGAATGAATGTCAAAGGAAAATATTTGTTCCGCTGGACTTGTTAACAAGACGAAAATCACATTTACATACATACATTTGTAAATGTATCTTTATGGTTTCTATGTTTTCTGCACAGCATTTGACCAAATGACAGATGACAACAAAACAAGATGTTAGAGATCAGTCTGAAGTATTCAGCCACATGTTAGCATAGCTGGCTAGCTAATTGCTCCCAGCATTTAAAAAATCTTCTTCTGTTCCTCTATTTGATGATCTTGGGAAATGAAGATAAAAAAGATAAAAGATAAAAAGATAAAAGAATCAGACAGATTCAGAGGCTAACATCCAGTGTTATAAAGGTGCATGTCATGTTCACTTACATTTAAGGAAACAATATGAGATATGAAGTGAAGGTGTATTAATATTCTTGCAAAATATACCAAGAAATATTATTCAACAGTCTTGAGTTTAGCAAATCATAATGCAACTTAGAATATTGAGATGTTCAGTTAAAGATCAGTTGTGGTGAGTATGATAGTAAATGGATAGTATTATATAGATATGAAATAAAAAGTGATAGCAATGGTGGCATTATTATTGTCATACAGAATCTTTCCACTCAAGTCATAACAACACATACAGGGACAACTGTGACTGACTAGATTTGATCTGACTTTTAGAGAATACTAGGAAGATGAGAATAGTCTTTAAAGAATTATGAAAAAGAGAGAGCCAAAAACACAGATACAGCATGATTTAACATGAAATATTTTCTTTACAATTAGCCGCCCAAATTGGTCTCCTTTTCTCCATTTCAGAGCAGACAGATGCTCGTCTGCATAGTAAAGGAATCAAATGACCAACTGATTTCATTTGTTTACATCAGTTACATAACAGCATGACAACAACTGCTGTCGACATAAGTTTGCGATTCATTAAATGTACATTGCATTGTAATGAAAATTCCTCCTTTTTATTATATCCACCCCATTAACTCACCTCTTGCTCACATTTGACTAGTGATGAATTTTCAAAGGACAATAAATCACGTTAAAAGGCTTAGGCCAACAAAATGTCATTTAGGCCCTGTATTCTGTACTAGTTCCCCTGACACTGAAAGTCCAGAAGGGAAGAAAAGCCAAATTACTCACTGCCATAATGTTGCTACAAAGCATAAAATTCAAAGCATTGAAGTCTTAACAGTATGTACTTTTTTTAAAAAAAGTTAGATATGCTGTATGTTCATACATGTTCAGAATCTCCTTCAAACCTCTCTAAAATCTTAAGGGAATCAAAGAGCAAATTTAGACAGTAAGGTGGATGACAACAAAGAGAGGAACTGACAAAGTGATATAGAACCTAACAAATTATAAATGACTCTGAGTCAGTCTGAATCTATCATGTTGCTCATTGTTACATTCAAACGTTTTTCACAGTCACTGTTTACAGTATGTGCAGTCTTGTGTGTATGCAAGAGGGACTTAATTGATCCTGTTCTCCTACATCAGTGACAATAGTCTAAATGTGTCCTTCAGTGCTTCACAAAGTAAAAATATATTTTTTCATGAAGACCACCTCCATAGTGCGTAATGTAGATGGGGACCGAGATGTAAAGTAGCATTCAAAAACATTGTTGCAATTCTAACTTTTCAGAACAATTCATATGTTGTAGCTGTTGGGTTTTGTTTTACACAGCATGACATCAGAATATAGTGAAATTCTGATTGTTTATGATCAACATTTTGCTTGTGTCCAAAGACAAATATATGTAAAAATGCTGCCCTAAAGGTCATGTACACTGGATATTCATTACGTAAAACAAGAACAGCCATGCTCGATGGAGGCGTTGTCATCCTGGAAAAGACCAGTCCCATCAGGAGGATCTATCAACAACATCCAATCAATCAGACAGGGGCTCCAAAACCTCTAACCACAACAAGAGTGTCCTCCAGTCTGAAGCTGGCCTCATCAACAAGGCCTCATTAAAATAGACTCTTGTCTCCTCTCATAGACACTATACAATTCACTAATGTACTGTGTGAACTGACACTACATGCTACATTTACATGCACATTTTGAAAATCTGACCAGTGTACATATTCTTATACTGGGCATACTGCATATACATACTGAACTTAGTAAGTTCCTGCACAAACTACACAGCTCTCTCATTTTATACATAACAAACACATTTTTTCCCACCATAATTATATTTCTTCACTTTGCATCCTTTACTTTTTAAAATCTCATTTCCTCCAACTATGTTTACTCCAACCATCCATCTTCCTGCACTTATCTGAGACCAGGTCACAGAGATGTTAGTCTGAGCAGAGATGCCCAGACTTCCCTCACCCCAGACACTTCCTCCAGCTCTTCCAGGGAGGCTCTAAGGTGTTTCCAGGCCAGCCGAGATGTCTCTCTATGCCTGGAACACTTCCCTAGGGAGTCGTCCAGGGGGCATACGAAACAGATGCCTGAGCCACCTCAACTGACGCGTCTCTAAGGGAGCACTCAGCCATCCTATGAAGGAAACTCATTTCGACAGCTTGTATCCGCGATCTTGTCCTTTCGGTCATTACCCAAAGTTCATGACGGTAGGTGAGAGTGGGACCTGTAAATCGAGAGCTTCACCTTTCAACTTAGCTCCTTTGCCATGACAGTTTGGCACACTGACTGCATAACTGCAGTCAGTGTGCCAAACTGTCAATCTCTATCTTTCCCTCACTCGTGAACAAGACCCCAAGATACTCCACTTGAGGCAAGACCTCTCCACCCATCCAGAGAGGGCACGCCACTCTTTTCTGGTCAAAACCATGGCCTTTGACTTGGAGGTGCTGATTCTCATCCCAGCCACTTCATATTCAGCCACAAACTGCCCCAGCACATGCTGAAGGCCCTGGCCTGATTAAGACAACAGGACAATATCATCTGCAAAAAACAGATAAAACCTTGTGATACCCAAACTCCCTCCGGCCCCTGTCCATAAAAATAATGAACAGAACCATTGACACAGGCAGGGAGTCCACCATGCATGTTATGGCAGTTCATTGAACAGTTCTGACTTACTACCAGCAATGTGAACCAAACTCCTGCTCCAATCATAACTTCTCCAGATGCACAAAGCACATGTGGACTGGTTGGGCAAACTTCCATAAACCCTCAAACGCCCTGTCAAGAGTATAGAGATGGTCCAGTGTTGACCGGGAAAACCACATTGTACCTCCTGAATCTGAAGTTGGACTTATCCTGAATTATCCTCTCTTCTCTCCCTCTATGTTTATCGTTTTTTGCCAGATTTTGAAGGCATATTCCCTTTATGCAAGAACTTACTTGGCAATAAACCTGATTCTGAAACTACCTCATATAAGGCCTTCTCTTATGATTCATTCATGAAGCTGATCCATGGTTCTTTTCTTTGTAATGTCCAGTGTGATATCAGTGCTTCCATCCACAATAGCTGCCTGTTCGATACACAAGCATTTACAAAAAAAAAATGATGTCTGAGGGAAAATTCTTGGGAGCGAAAGAACAACATGAAAGAGATTTCATGATTTTTGCTGCATTTAACAGAGTTAAATTTAGCTCATTATTACATTATGCAGGTCTTCACATATGTTAATGGCACTGTGGTCATATGAGCCTGCTGATGATGGCGGAGCAGCATCATCACAGAGACCTGAGGGGGTGCTGTGTGTGTACCACCTCATCCTATGTTCATGTATGAATTACGTGCACTGTGCGCCACTGTAAGGAGCAAACGGAGGAGCGAGTGGCAGCCCGCTCGGCCCGGCCCGCTGCGAGGCATCAGGGGAAATCCATTTCCAGGATGACACGGAGTCATGTGCGTCTGCCCTTCATGTTAACGCGCCGTGCCGTCAGTTTCCCGCAGCTCCTCGCGCTCTCATCATCTGCTGTAGGTGTCGGCTGCTCTCGGTCGCCCCTCGTGCCTCATCGATATTCCTAGGCAATCCTCGGCGCGCGCTCCCCGCTCCAGCAGCAGCAGCGGCGGCGGCGGCGGCACGCGCATCTGAGGAGGAAGAGGATCGGGCATCTGCAGAGCGCGAGACGCTCGCGAGCGGAGCCGGACGGACGCCGTGTGTGATGGAGCTGATGTTCTGGTAGGACCCGCTACCGAAGGCTGCTGTGGCGTCGCGTGAGGAGCTCGATCACCATGAAGCTGCTGTTCGTGCTGGCACTTTTATGGCGCGAGGCGTCGTGCGGATCTCCGAGCGTCCAAATCGGTAGGATTGTCATTTCTGTGCATCGCCTGGCCGTTCTCATCTTTACCTCTCCCGTCCACCGCTCTGTCTTAAATTCCCCCCTGGCTGTCTCCGTCCCTCTCCCATTCATCGACCCCCCCCGTCGTCCCCCCGCCGCGGTGGGCCTCCCTCCTCACTGGGCTCCTTGTGCCGCTCTCAGTGAGCAGAGGCCTTCACACTGCTCGGCTCTGCTGCAGTGCTCTAATTATGTCTTTTATATTTGTGTATGTGCTCATATGCACATGCATCTCAGCTGCGGCTCAGCGTGTGTGTGTGTGTGTGCGCGCGCGCGTGGAGAGGGGGTTGCGTGCGCGTGTGTTTGTGTTAAAGGTGTGAAGTGGCACACAGCTAAAGGCAGCTCAGTCCAGCATCACTCACATCCATCACCACAGACGTTTTTATCCGTGAGCTCCATCCCTGGTTGGGGCATGTGGAGGAGTGTATGATGAACCTGAGAGGATGTGTCAGGCCAGCCACATGTCATCACTGTCAAATCTATCAATGAGCTATAGTCACACATACAGCTCTTTAAGATATTTCACCTGTGCTTAGTTATTAAAATGATTTAATAATAATCACTGTGGTGCATTCTCAACCGTTTCACATCGAAGGGGCTGACCAGTGTACATCATTTTCAGGATTTTTCATTTTTCATAAAATGATCCAAACCAGCATTGAAACAATCCCACTATCAGGTGTGTATCTAAAGCCTGCTATATCTTAGTCCTCTGTGCCATTCAGCTCTATTGTCTAAACACAAACCAGGCTAGAGTCAATAGTCACATTAGCAGCTAAATGCAAACTTTAGCAGGAAACTACATCTATGACGCTACACACGCTCACAATGGCAATGCTAACATTCCTTTTTGTCTTGGAACGATAACATTTGCACCAAACACTAAGGGCAAGTGAGGCTGATCATAATGTGATTTGTTTTGCAGGTATTTGGTGATAAACAATGAAAAGTACTGGACACATTGAAATTTGACCAGAAGATGGCACTAAATTAAACAGTAGTTACTACAAATCATCCTGAGTGCGTAAATGTCCAAACTAAATTGAACACCAATACTGTACATCCAATAGTTGTTGAGAAAAAAACACAAGTGTCATCCCCATAAAGGCCATAGAGTAAAAGTAAAAGGATCACTGAAGGGACACATCACATGAGCACCATCAATGTCTGTACCACATGTGCCAGTCAGTCTTGCAGAGCTTTAAGGTTTTCATTGGAAAAGTAAAAAAAAAAAAAAATTTAAAAATACCTGGCGGTGGCAGTAGAGGCATGGTTGAGTGATTATTAAAGTCTTTGGGACAGATCATGTGGGAATCACATGACGTCATCAAGTGCAGTGAGCCACACCATTGCACCTGATGACAAGATGTACCAGGAATACCCACCATAGAACATCAACATGTTCACAATGACATCAGTCTAATCAAATCTTAATATATATTACAGTTTTTTACAACTTGTAAAATATAATTCTTGATACTGAATTCACTTTTTTAACACAATTATTTTTAAATGCAGCTCAGCACACTTCATCCCACAATCAAAATGCTGTAATGGTACCAAAACACTTGGATCAACTCTGGTAACAGCACAGAGTACATTTGTCTCTCAGCAGCAACACTTTATGTTACACGATTACCTACAAAACCAACAACAACAAGTAGATTGGTAATATGTATCGCAATTGTCTTTTATTACCAAGATCTTTAGTCTAAGACTAACAAAAACAATGCCAAGTGCACAAAATGAAACTCAAGTAATTCCACTATATTCACCACATATAGTCTGAGTCAACCCTGCCTTATTCATTTTGCCACGAGTTCTCATCCACATCACACCTTTTGTCCTTTCCTCTGACATACCTTGGAAAGAATGATTTTGAATGCCTGATCCACCCCAGATAATATCCTGCTGGTATGTCCAGATATCGAACAGCCATTGTGACTTCTGATCATAAGCTTTTGCTCTCCACAAGGAAAGATATTCCTCTAAATAAAAGTATAGAAATAAGTAAATTTCTCATGGAGATCAATAAAGTATCTATCTATCTATCTATCTATCTATCTATCTATCTATCTATCTATC
>JBAJHX010000051.1:1444538-1460599 GCA_037176925.1 Amniataba percoides
CTATCTATCTATCTATCTATCTATCTATCTATCTATCTATCTATCTATCTATCTATCTATCTATCTATCTAATGTTCTCAGTCAACAGTTTTGGTACTAGTATGTAAATGTGGAAAAGACACTGTTGGGAAAGCATTGCAATCTAGCCACTGTAAACTAGAAGAAGTCAAAATGCAGCAAAACTACTTGTGGGACTAATGTAGTTTGGTTAAGTGCAGCCACTTTGAAAAAGTAGTTCAAACTACTTTGTATAAAGATCAAACTGACCATGTGCATGTGATATGAAATTATGATTATAAAGAAATATAAGACAAAAATTCCTATGCCAGAAAAAAATAAATGCCCCTCAACACAGACTACTGTAACTGGCCACTTGTTGATAGGTCATACATAAAGAATAAAATAAAATACCCCACTGTTCATGGGAAGATACAGATGTCAGCTTTAGTTTCATACGGTGTCCATCAGTCAGGCAGCTGCCTTCCAGACTGCAGGTGGACATACTGCACGGAGCAGGATTGCTCAGCTAGCCAGGTAACATCTAAACTAACATGCAACAACTTATCTGAACAACTTTTAATAAAGAGCAATAATCAATACTTGTGAATAATTGACACTGAGTTCAGATTCCAAAAGCTCTAGTCAGATATTTTTTCACAGATGTCCCTAAGACCTGAACCTGTCTTAAACTAAACAACCCAAGAAGACTCAGCGATAGTGAAAATGGGCATCATCTTCATTATGTTTATTACATGGGTTGTGCTGCCTCACACAACATGAGAGGGGATTATTCCAGGTTCAGGTTTACCACTTTAGGACTACTTTCAAAGTCACGCTAATGACCTACATTGTTTTAATTAATTTCTTTAAATTAAATTCAGTTGATTGCTTGCTTTTGTTGTATTTACTATGGGGGCTTTTGGTAGTTTGGTTTATTGTTTTTATTCTGTATGTTTTTGCCTGTGTATCTTGTACAGAACTTTGGGGTGCCTTAGGATATAAAATGTGCTGTATGAAAACACGTCTTGCATTGGGTAGTGCCTGAAATGAATTGAAATGAAATTTTGTCAGCAGTATGCAGATTTTCATGCAGACCAAACCCACCACCCATTGATTAGCACTACCTCTATCAAACTGTAGGCTTCCCCCTAGCATGTGGTTACCAAGACTGAGTTACCAGAAACACATGACCTGTGTCTTCCCTTCTTAACAAGGACCTCTGGTGATGTGTGGTGATAACAGCATGGACGACTTCATAGGGACAAAGTCAGTGTGGTTGCACTGGTCAGCAAAGCATGTGACTTTGGGAGTGGAGACCATTGTTCACATCCTGTTTCCCACTGATGGTCAGCACAGTGGAGTCACTGGAGAACCTATTTGTCTTAACCCCTAACATTAACCTTGGTGACAGCGAACCATAAAACAGTCATATGTAGCAGTTTTAGAAGGTACTGATGAACAGGTTTTGTTGTTGATTTTAGTGGCTCTTTGACTGGTGTAAGGGTGCCCCCTAAACATAGATTATTCAAATCCCTTTTTAAGCTGCATCACTGCACTCAGAGTGATGCACAATAACAGCACGGCAGACTGTCTGGTCTGAAAATGAGCTAAGTACAAAACTAACCAAAGAAACAGAGAGCGGTGATGGAAATGAAAATGTATGTGAGGTTACTTGGGCTGAATACCTAATCTGGCACACATTCCTTTAAGTATCTAAACCTGGAAGTGGGCCCTTTTCCTACAACTTTAGTACATTTCGCATGGCAACACAGAGTTAATATGCTGACCTAAAGCTAAAACAAATTAGCCACTTTACCATACAAAACAAAACCTCCAACAAATAACAGTCTGTTTTACCTAATTAAGTCTATATCCTGAGCTTTACTTGAGCTTTACATTTATAAGCCAAAGCACTGGTGCTTCAGTGTGGTGTATGAACATCGCAACATGATAAAATGTGCATAGGCCAAAAGAAAAAAATGACCTCACCAAACACACACACACACACACACTTGTATACTGAATAGATATAGATTTGTTATACAATAGACAATTAAGCAGAGTTAGAACATTTCCACACAACATTTTCATCAGGTAATGTTCGACATATGACCAAGAAGGTCCGTATGTAATTTACTCAACACACAGGTGAATCCCAGCTCACATATCCCTTTTGAAATGTTTTCTTTTACTATCTGGAACTCTTTTTAATGTTGTATTGTCTGTCTCTATATCTGTGTTTACTGTAAACAAAAATGGATTAATATAAAAAGTTATTTGGGTCTAGTCAGTTGACACTGAATTTCACCAGTGACTTTGTTATCTGTCCTATCTGTTATGCAAATAGCAGTGGAAAAACAGAGCCTCTTATAATTAGAGCTTTCCAACTTTCACCAGTTGGAATGACAGCTGGTGAAAGCTCAAAATCTGTCACTAATAACAGGGCTGTATGTTAACTTTTTTTACTTTTTTTGCACTGCTGCTACAGAGGTTAAGTTCAAAAGTATAAAACATCTGCTTCCATCTCTAAAAATAACCACAAGTAGCACAGATCATCACTTCAGCAGACATGTGACTGGCAAAGAACATTAATGTTGCATACAGGACGAAATCTAACCCTCAGCAAGAAATATTTTCTTCATTTACCCGTGATGTAGGGCCAGAACACTTCATGCTATACAAAACATGCACAGATTAGGCTTCAAATGAGTGGGGGAGGGTGGGAGTACCTGAATAGCAGTTGAAGCAGACGTATTGTATAAAAATGTAGGTCAGTTAAAATGTACTCTGAGTAAATATTACTGTGCTGCATTTTTAATTGGGAGTTTGGAAATGGATGACGATATGTAATACCACTGTTGAAGAACAACTTGTGCTACAAAATAAACTGTTTCAATTCTAAGCTTATAAAGTAGGACAACATCAGACACATAAATTCTTTCTCTATAGAGGTACTTTGCAGCCTGTGAACACAACTGATCATCACTTCATATATAGACACCTTCTTCAGTGCCACCTTACTAGAATTAACCAGACAAAAGGAAAAAAAAACTCAAGACAGTCAAACAAAAATGGCTGCTAATAAATAAAAATTATATGGACTATGTATTATTTATCCACATAGCTTAGGTATCCTCACACTTCTGACAGATCACAAAGGCTGGACACACGGAAATGCATATAAAACATAAACTCCACATCTGCTACAACCACAGAGACATGTGTCAAAGCAGAGATGACAGTATACAGTTTTTATATAAGGTGCCATGTCACAGTCTCTCTGTCCACTATAACCAGTCTACTCAATCTCTCTGTCCACTGTAACCACGTCTAAGATTAACAGCAGAAAGACCTCACACACCTCAGTGTAGGTGAAAGTTCCTCACAGAACATAGAAGGATCCACTGTGAGTATATTAGTGTTTAGCATGTTAGCCAGATGTGAGATGCCTCTCCTGGGCGTGCAGCATCATGGGTATGTTTGATTTGATGAGTCAGTGTGCTCAGGTAGTGGTGCATTATATCAGTGATTCATTAAACTAAATGCAACCTTTATTTTTAACGCAGAAGTACAGCAATACTAACCTCATGGACATAATCCTTAATTTAATTGCCCTGTTGTGCATTTGTGTACTTTTCACTAACTGCTAGCTGTTCTGCTGCCCCCGCAGCTCTTCGCCACTGAGCATGCACATGAAAGCTACACTCGGTAGAATCAGAAGAGAGTGGACTTTAAAGTTTGGTTTGTGCACAGCCCTGGACATGAGGGCTCTACAGCAGATGATTAAAACCGCCCACAACACTACTGGTTTCCATCCACTGAGCATCAGTGTTGTTGGTGAGGTGCCTGCAGAGAGCTTGAAGGATACGAAAAGACATACCCACCCCAGCTACAGTCTGTACACCCTGCTGCCGTCTGGCAAGTGATACTGAATCGTACCCCCAGAGCCATAACACCAGACTCAGAGCAGCTTTTCTTTGTGTGTGTGTGTGTGTGTGTGTGTGTGTGTGTGTGTGTGTGTGTGTGTGTGTGTGTGTGTGTGTGTGTGTGTGGCATTAAAGAACTACATTGTTAATTTGGCCATTCAGCCTTGTGCTATATAAACTTGAGGACCTGATACAGTACTGACAAAGCACTGCATGAATAAATGAATTTACTGTATATTCAGTTCAACTGTTACAGAGGGGATACGGTCAAATGAAAAAAGACACTATTTAAACTACAACAGTGGACTGTCTGTTAATAAAGGTGTTTTCCATCAGTCAATCTGACAGTTTGCTCAGTCAGAAAAAAATTAATGGATGTTTCTCGAGTTACCAGTGAACTGAAAGAATGCCCTAAAATAATGTTATTAAAATGAGTAAAGATAAGAAAGAAAGATT
This sequence comes from Amniataba percoides, assembly GCA_037176925.1. NCBI lineage: Eukaryota > Metazoa > Chordata > Actinopteri > Centrarchiformes > Terapontidae > Amniataba > Amniataba percoides. The sequence continues at coordinate 1,448,921 of JBAJHX010000051.1, forward strand.
ACATTTAAATAAATGGATCAAATGAATTAAATCTGTAGCCCTGTAACTGTCAGAGAATACAACTCTTGTTTATTTCCTACAGTGCAGTTTTTATTTGATATTTTCTTAACAGTTAGTAAACTGTCGTTGTTTATTTGTGACTTTGGGGAGGAACTATTTCTAGACAGATCTGAATTTTGGGCTCTGTCTCTACAGCGTGTCCTCCATGCTGTTAGCACAGCCGGCTGTTTTATCTGCCTGTGTCTGTGGCCAGGCTGTGTGCTGTCTGTCTCTCTCTCTGTCTGATATCACACACAAACATTTCCCTAACATTTTCTCTGAGTGAAGCGTCACCCTGCTCAGTGGTTAGTGGCTCAGTGTTTTAATTAGCTTTTCTCTTATTTGTACCTCTAAACAGGAACACACATTGCCAGAGCCCAGACACTCATCGTTTCCATTTTTCTGGCACAAAACCTTGATGCAGTCCTTTGCAGGCTTTGTTAGATTTAGGCGGTCTTCGTATAAGCGCACACAGCACTCACCGATTAAAAATAATATCTCGTCCCTGTTACTGTCCAGTAAGTCTGGGAACTATATCCACTCTGTGTTAAGAGTCCTGTGTAGGTGGATGAAGTTCAGCGCTGACAGGAGAACTAATATTATAAATCCAAAAATATGAAGTGGTCCAGAAATATGTACTTTTATCTTTTTGCCTTTATAATAGAACATCAATATTTAGATTTTCATCATCTATAGTATTAAGAATCAAAAACCAGCTGAATAACTTTACATACTGTCGGACTAATTAAAGGTTACTTTAAAACTGACTCCACAGTTTAGCAGGCAGGCTAACAGCCCTGTGTAATCATTGCTCCTCCCTCTTCTGCTGATGTGAAAAGATGAACTAACTGCAGACAAGCTGATAGACGGGGGCTCGTTGTATTTTCACTAATTCAACTGATTTTGAGATATGTTGCTAATTAGACTCAGTCATTACAAGCAATCAGCAGTAGTTTTTTTTTAGCTCATTCATATCACAGAGTCTCTGCCTGTCTGTGTAAAACATACCAGGCTGTGGATAAAGACAACAGTCAGTTGCTGTGGCTACCAGAGTGGGTCATTTCTATGAATTTGTGTTGTGCTGTTCAACAGGTGCTGGATAAATGGATCAGACTGTTTCCCTTACTAGGGAAATTGTTGGACGGATGTTGTTGGACTTATGGGTAGAAGGCCCTGTTGTCAATGATTGAGTAAATTCTAATCTCAAATTAATTTAATCTCTCCTCTGTGGATTCTCTGTTGTGTGTGTGTGTGTGTGTGTGTGTGTGTGTGCAGTTCAGCCTTGTGCTTTGTGCAAAGTGCCACAAGGAGAGCAGAGGAAAGACAGAGATGAAAATTAGTTTGAAGTGGCGCCCCCATTCGGCAGCCCTGTTCTGCATTATTGCACAAAATTATTGGCTGAAATTTCATTATCAGTGATTAAATTTCCTCTCTTAGCCAGTATTATGCATCCCTATTTATCATTCTTTCCTAAAGAGTTAAATCTTAAACTCAGCTATCAGTAATCAATTCCTAAATCAGCTCTTTGCTCCTCTCTAAACAATGTGCACCAGCTTACCTCCAAAGTCCCTCCAATGGAATCACTTGGTCTTATTCTTTCTTTTTTGCTTTTCTTCACTGATCTTCCTATTTTCTTATCTTTCTTGTAAACTAGTAAACTGCTGTTTTGTCATTGTTCGATCGTTCGGTTGTTGTTTACCTGCCGTTGTGTCCACTCTGAGTTGGCTCATGCCTGTGCAGGAGCAGTGACTGATTCTGGCTGTTTTGATTCAGGTGTAGTGGATTATCCGTACTATTGATACAGTTGTAGCAAAAATGATTAAAAATAATTTTCAAATTAGTTGTCCTCTTAGTTTACTTACAATTAGAGTTGTGCTCGTCCACCTTTGGGTGTTTGTCCCTTTTCACTTTGATCATGAGAATGCCTCACTGTGCACATAGTCCCTAGTCCATGAAGTCGTGGATTATAATGCTCATAATGCTCCTGTGGAAAACATTCTCTGCAGCAAGGTTCCAAATTCTGGAGGAATGTCTGAAAGCAGTAGAATGAAGATTAATGGCCATGACGCTGCAGTCACATGTCCAAGTGTCACATATGACTTTTGGCCATGTTATGCTTGTGTCTTATGTCTTTTCTGTCTTCCCACCCACCTCTTCAAAGTAATTTTTTTATCCGATGCTGTTAGTTTAAGACTACACACTGTTATTTTTAGTGTTTTGCATTATTTCTGTCAGAAGTTAAAACTGTTAATAGTTTAAGAATATATATCTTTTCTATTTAAATTATGAAGAAGTTTCGATTAGTCGATTAAGTATTGATATCTATGAGCAGTAATTCATGTTGATACTAGTACCAGTAAAACAATTGGCATCGCTTAAACCTGGGACTAGAAAAATCGGCTACAGACAGTTCCCTGTTCACACAGTGTGGCCAAGTTCACACATGACAAGTGCAAAAACATCCAAATATATTTTAATGAACTTTGCAAATACTTTGAAATACATATTTGCAGATTTCTGTATTTATTCCAAACAAGAAATATTTGTGTGTGCATCAGAAATATATATGTAGATATGTGGGATTTCTCATTTATATGCAAAGATGCATATTTTTATGCATTGAAAAGGCTGAGGTGTCATTTATTTATAAATCCCAAAATACATTTGTGAATCTTTCTGTGCACATTCATTATTACTGAGACTAATCTGACTCCATATGAATAAAGCACATCCCTCTCCACTGAGTGAATACAGAAACAATACCTTTGGTGATAGGGAGACAACAGTTACATTTAAGATGCCAGACAATAACAAAAACCATGAAAAAGGTAAAGAAAGACAGAAAAAAAAGGAAAAGCCTAAATTTGTATGAGATGGTGGATGGAAGAAGGAGCACAGACTGTAAACTGTAGGAGAGAGGAGTGGATCAGAATGATGTCAACATGTGAACTGAGGTTTTGAAGTGGATGGTAAAATGACAGCTGCTTGTGCAGTCAGAGGCGTTGACTGTGTCTGTGATCTGTGGTCCATTGCATTACTTACCCTCTTGTTTAAATAGCCTCAGATGTAATGATCTAAGCATGAGTGTATGTGGTGGGCTTGTGTAGGTGTGTGTTATGTGCCTGGCTGTATGTATGTTCAGTGGTATGTATTATTATATATGAATGCATGGTGCTGTCTGCCTAATGTATTGTTGCTGTTTCTTAAATGATTTTTTACTTTAGTTATGTTTTTACTAGATCAATGGTTATTTCTACTGATGAACAGATTGATGTTGAATGGTCATGTGTTGTCCTTTGAACAGTTTATAGGCCTTAAACAAATATTCATTTGCTCACGCTCCCACTCATAGTGCATCATATTACTTTGCTATTTTCAGCCAGTTCTATTTTTATTATTCTTTTTACTGCTGCAAGTGTGATATCAATGTCCTGATTCCAGTCATAAATATTATGCATGTTTAAAATGATTTTATTGAGAACAATGGCAAGTGGCAAGGATAAAAGATACTAACTGAAGGATAAATACCAACTGACCCAGAACGGAACAAACATGATGTCAAAATGTGTCAGTATGTTACAGCATGGTTCTGTTATTTTGAGAGACTGGAAGATGGAGGGCTTGTCTTTGTCAAGTGAAGAGTTCATAGATTTGATCCCCTCTTCACAACAGCAATTGTTCTACAGTCAATAAGACTGACAGCAGGCCATGAAAGGAGTAGGGACCCATGTGACATCCTTACTAAGTTAATGGCCGATTATTAATAGTGTCCTTGTTTCTGATGACAGAAGCTCAACGGGCATGTTAAGACTTGTCAGTCACAGAAGCAAATAATTCTGCCTCACTGCGAGCAACCATACTTGCCTTATATGGCCTCAGCTTCTCTGCTCAGGGCCAAAGATCGTGTGTGTGGAAATATGACCTCATTCTGCCAGCTCCACCGCAAGTGGTGCAGCTGAGCTGAGGTAGAATTTATTAAATTGATATTGATTTTCTTCTTCCTCGGCAATGCACGTTTGATAATGTTTGAAAAAAGGACTGAATTGCAAGAGTCCCCCTGGGTACGCATGGTGGTATATTCTCACTAATCAGAAGTGGACAGTATTCACTATAAATGTCTCAGTCAGTGAGTTTTATAATGAAAAATAAATCTGGTTGTAAAATAGCTAAGACAAATAAATAAACATCTCCCAGTTAGTGATTTCACAGGCTGATCATCATAGCTGACTGATCTTACAGTTTTCTCCAGCTTCAAACATTCCCACAGGGACTGTGGATGCAGTCAGGCAGTGGCTTTGGGCAACTAGGGCAGAGTAAAACCTGGAACATATATATGTGTGTGTGTGTCTGTGTGTGTGTGTGTGTGTGTGTGTGTGTGTGTGTGTGTGTCTAAAATCTTCTATAGGTGTTCAGTTGGCTTGAGATCAGGTGACTGTAAAGCCCATAACATATGATTCACATCATTTTCATCCTCATCAGACCATTCAGTGATTCATGCTTTATGGATGGAGGCATTGTCATCCTAGGTGTAAGGGTACCAACCATGCCATAGTCCTCTCGACAGCATAACAAAGCCACCTGACACTAGTTGGCAGCAGTGCACTTGAAATCTGATCACAGGAGTTGACTATGTAACCCAGTTTGACAACAATGTGGTCAACAATCGTATGTTTTTGTTTCTTAACAGCTCTTCTGTTAACTAAGTTAAATAAAAAAGTAAGATGACTAAGTTACTTTTTCATGCTCTTACATGAAAATGAAAGCAATACTAAATTAAATTAATTATTTACAGTAGCAAATAACATACAATGTATCTGCAGCGCTGTGCATTACACTCATTTGTGTAGCTGATTTCTTTCATCCATCCATCTATCCAGTGTCTTTAATGCTCATCTTTACATAGTGCCACAGGGTGTTGGAGCCAATCCCAGCATTGGGTGAGAAGCAGCGTACACCCTAGATTGGATGCCAGTCAATCACAGACATACAGAGACAGACTTCCTTAACGGTGTAAATGGTGAAGTCAGTTGAAATGGTCAGTGTAATTGTGGCAAACATATTATTAGAATGCGAGAAACTAATGAGGAAAAAATAAGTTCCCAGATAGTTGGTTTGTACTTCCCTATCTGTTATATTATTTGTGTGAAAGAAAGAGACAGAGAGAGAAGGGGAGTTGGGGTTTGGAGTGCAGTCTTTAATGAATGCTTTTTTGAAGCACAGTCTATGGCCTGTTCAGAGTTGCTCATTGTTCTACCTGCTGTGGTCAACAAGAAGATATCAGATGCACACACTTGAATGAGCTGTCAGACATATATTTCACTGTGACCATAGCCTGTATCGTTATATATGACAAGTTAACCTGAAGCTGAATTTAAGACAGTTCCAGACTTCAAGGTTGCTGGTGGCTGTGGCATGCAAAAACTCTGGGCCCCAAGCATACAACATTAAGTCAAAATGAATAGATGTTTAAAATTAAAATATAAATTAGATGCAGGGATACATGGACGCATAGGCAGAGGCACCTTAAATGTTCAACTCGACATGTTCAATTGTGTTACCACCTGCTCAGAGGTGCACACTCACACAACACCAAAATGGTGTTTGTATGATGCAGAACTACTACTCCGTCATGAACTGTTTAAATCTAAGGGCAGTAATGTGAATTTCATTGTAGGGCTACAACTGCCAGTTCAGAGACGTTGTCATGAGCTCCACCCCGCTTTAATGATGCTGTAGAGAAATTACTCTGCAGTCATCTGTGTAATATAGTTTTATGTATTACAATTCTGCTATTTCTCTTCTTATTTTCCTGTCTGTCTATCTGTCTGTCTGTATTTCTCAGGTGGTTTATTCCCCAGGGGTGCAGATCAGGAGTACAGTGCATTCCGAGTTGGCATGGTTCAGTTTGGGATGGCAGACTTCAGACTGACTCCACACATAGATAACCTGGAGGTGGCCAACAGCTTTGCTGTAACCAATTGCTGTAAGTATTGTTTTCCTGTGTTATTCTGACCACAATTTGATGAACTACAGGGTTTACTACTGAAGCAAATATATTCTTGTTAGAAGTACAGAGGCAAACTTGTATACTGTAATTTTGTGGCAGTACTGGTATTGTTCAATATTTACCTTAAAGTCATAAATTTTTTAATGTCACATAAAACCCTGATCAAAGTGTTGAGTCAGACTACCCTTCCCTGTCCGTGACTCTCTGTCCACTGCTTCTTGTTGAAGATGTATATCTTCAATAATACCTCAGAATGTAGTTGAAAAATGTAGTTTATAGTTATACCTAACCAACCTAAGGCTTGGTATCAGATCTGATCCTGTCACATTTTCATGGATCTGTATGAGCTGAAATAAATCCAGTCAAAAGGAGACCGTGTCTTTTCTGTGCTCAGCGGTGTGTTGCAGTGCTGCACTCATCCACAACAGCTGGGATCTTCAGGGCAGTTTTTAACTGCATATGAAATTGAAAATTATAGTGTGAATGTGAGAAATAAATTGAGTGACTGAGTTCTGACATCCACGTTGGCAAAATACAGAGATTTGCTAAGCCCCGCTCTACCTCTCTCTCTTATTTAGAAGCATTAGCAGAAGCAGGTCACATCATCTGTTACTAATTAATGTTAATTCTGTGAGTAAGTCAGGCAGAGTGGCCTGTTCTGATGTTTTTACAAATCCAACAGGGTCTGCAGTGATTTTCTCTTCATGTCATCATCAATGTCACACATATATTATTGTTATTTCAAGGAGGCTGTGCCAGCGTAACGTTTGATGAATGTAACATGTATTAATATGTTTTGAATTTTTAAATTACAAATGAATGAACCAAAGCCCTGCCCCCTGACAGGAATTAGACAGGATATTTCTGCCTTTAATATATGGTATTTTAATTGGGGCAGTGTAGAGTCATGTTAGATTCCAAATTAAGTTCCTGCGGCTCAGTGTTTAGAGGGAATGGGAACAAGGACTCCACGCATGCAGTATACTCTGCCTTCATCAGAGCATGATGTAATGATGACCTGAGGCTCCAAACTCTGCTATTTAAGTGCAGTGTATTGCAATAGCAGTGAATGCATGAGTCCTCCTTTTCTGCTGTCTACACTGTTGTGGTCTGCTGTGTATAATGTGCAGATACTGCGACTATCTCATTTACTTCACAAAGACCCGACCCGACAAAACCCGACCTTAAATAACAAAGATGATTTTGGAAGAGCAGTAAAAATTATGTTACAGTGTGTTACAGGTTCATATTCTTGATACACATCAAAAGAAAAGGCATTTTATACAGCAATTAGAATAAATGAGCTGCTAATTATATACTTTGTCACTTTAATTAAGCAAGTGGCAAAACAAGGTGCTCAGTTTTGATGTCAGTACATGGCGTGAAATGCTGCTATATTTTCATGGTGGGTACTGAGGTTATTTCTAGTTTGGTAAATTGTTCATTTGCTTTGTGACCCAGTGGCAGGAGAGGCGTGGTAGAGGGTGCTGCTCTCTAGCAGAAGTGAGGCCAATCCAGCAGAGTACTGCTCTCCTTGTTCTGTACTATTTTGGTGAATTGGTGAAGGAAGACTTCCTGAAATCACACAAACCCCTTTATTCGTGTTGACCTTACCTTCATTTTACATTGATGTGATCACAAAGACAAAACAAACTTCAATTCTGAAGTTTACCACTGTTAATTATTTAGAGCCATTTGAAGGCTCCAGGTACCTTTTCTATCTACAGTTTCTAACTGAATTGATGGTGTGAATCATGAAGCCACCATTACACACATCAGATCCACTGGTTACATTTGTGCAACAAGTGCCAGGATATTATAAAATATCCACAGAATCCCCCATACGTATGTGCACATCAAACATGTTGGTTATAATGATTTTTTTATACAACTTCTGGATCACAACATAATGATCCTCAAAGCTGTGTACAGTAACTAAGCAAAATATCAGCACAGGTAGGACAAGAAAGATAGGACAACCCTAAGTTGTTTCTGCTGCCATCTTAGATGGAAAATCAGAAATCAAGTTACTCAAGTGACAACTAATTAGACAAGTTTCTTGTGGCTGTAACTGAACTGTATTGTTTAACTGTACATTTATGTTTACGTTGCATTCCAAAATCTGTTCAGCTTCATTTGCCTTTAATAGAGCAGTTCTACAGGATTATAGTTCATGGTTGAGTCATGTTCAGATATCAGGATGCCAGCTCAGAGCATGACTTCTTTTCAGAGGTTCTTTGCAGAGAACATCAACATATGCTTTAATGCAGTATATGATATGAATAAATGCAATATTACACTCATGCAGATAAAATTGGACCTTTAATTTCTAGAGTGAAGAACAAGGTCATTGAAGTAGGACAACTAAATATAGCAGTAGACACAGAAACAAAGGACTTCTGTGTCCACCCTTTGAGTAAAAAAGCACACATCCCAACATTTCAGCAATTGTTGGTTCCCTTTGATAATCTTTGTGCAATATAATACACATTCCAGTAATTAAGCAGCATATAGCTCTCTTTTTGTGCCTGTTGAGAGTGTTTATAAAACCCGAGGTTGAATTTTGATTGAAGAATTGTTGTATCATTCAGCAGGTTTTCAAGTTATCATCATGTTATTTGACTCTTCAATCAGTGACCGATGACATTTACAGTTGAGACATTAGTGAAAGACCACTTTGTCATTTTGTACCATCAGTTGTGTTGCACTCCTATAACATTCTTGTTCATGTAGCACAACCAGAAATATATAGAGAGTATTTAAAACACATATTTGCCTTCTTTTCAAAACATGGAGATAACATTACTCACAGTCCAACAGTGTCAAAGAGGAAACAAACCACCATCAGCATATTTTGGTTTCGGTTACAGAAAGGTGCAGACAGAGCAGCACAGAAAATATAAACACTTAATTTGAAGCTGTTAGTTTGATACACTCAGTGAACACACTGATGTTGCATGTCGAATTATTTAATAAGGCTTTTGCTTCCCCACTCGCCCACTCAGTGTCAGTCAATGATCTTGTTGGTAATTTCAGTTCTAAAATTACAAATGTGATTGATGTCATTGCTCCCATCAAGGTAATAGTAGCTCTTAGTAAGAAAAGAGCATCTTATTGAAATGCCATGCTAAAAATGAATAATTGGAACCAAATCATACAATGATTTTCCCCCTGTCAGTATCTGAGTATCAGATACAGGATCTGTGTTATTCTTGCATCCTCTTAGAACCAATTCAACTAACATGACTCAATTTGATCCAATTAAGTATTAAACCTTGGAAGAAATTGTGCAACATCTGAAATCCTTTTTTAATCTGTCAACAGTGTTTCAAACATATTTTAACTGCACGGCATCACAAATAGTCAGCACTCTCAAGTTACCTTCCATAGGCCCTGAAAGCTGCAGTTATTGAGTCACTTGTCAAAAGAAGAATGTAGTCACACCAGTAATAAACTTTTATATAATATTAGACTTCCAGTTTATGCATAAAATAAAAAAAAAAAGAATGCCAAATATACTGAGAGATTCATTTCATGCTCTGTTCTCCAACATATCCTGCAGTATTAATACAGTTAATACTGTATGTTAGACTGTCTTTATAGTCTTCATAACTGTTGCATTGTCACCTGTAGCACTCTGTAACAATTAAGTGATCACATGATGTGCCACCTGTTCACACCTTTCTCCTTGCAAGTCTGATTACAGAACGACCTGTACTCAATTACAGGTTTTGCATCCCAATTCATTCACACTTAACACACACAACACTAATATTCATTATAACCATTTGCTCTATATACAGCATCATCATCAACTGCATAAAAGATTAAATGTTTTTACTTTAAGTTAAAGGTTTAAAGGGTAAGTGTTATCACATTTGTTGAGCACAAGGACATCCTTACTTTGTCATCTCTCTCACTCTCTCTCTCATTCTCTCTCTCTCTCTCTCTCCTAGTTTGCTCCCAGTTCTCTCGAGGTGTCTATGCCATTTTTGGTTTCTATGACAAGAAGTCGGTAAACACCATCACATCCTTCTGTGAGACACTTCATGTGTCCTTCATCACACCGTCTTTCCCAGCAGAGGGAATGAATCAGTTTGTTCTCCAGATGAGGCCGGACATCAAGGGCCCGCTAGTTTCATTAGTGGAATACTACAAATGGGAGAAGTTTGCTTATCTGTATGACAGCGACAGAGGTAAGGAGTCTCATTGATCATTACAAAGAGCACGTAAGTTTAGTGTTGCTGCTGTGTTACTTCTAACACATCTGGAATCAAAGGATTCATTACAATATAATGGAGGCCCATATATTTGTATCAGGTGATAAAGGGAGCACCTCATTTCAAACAAAATGTAACACTAGTGAATATCTGTGCTTGTCATCTGCTTATTGTTTGTATTCTAATGCTCTGATTAATTGTGTGTATATTTGCATGTGTAGGTCTTTCTACTCTTCAGGTAATTCTAGACACTGCGGCAGAGAAAAAATGGGTCGTCACAGCGATAAATGTTGGAAACCTGAAAGATGAGAGAAAGGACGAAGCCTACCGCTCCCTGTTTCAGGTAATGATAATCGGTTAATACAAAGCACAGCACACAAGTAAGTCCTTACAGCATGCCTTTAAAAGAAAAATAAGATACACAAAGCAGATAATAGATAATAGAGAGTGCTGCATCAGTTTTTGTATTGGTGCATTCACCTGCTGATTAAAGTACGACAAAAAACACAAAAACTGAAGTGCAGCTTCCACAGTTTGTTGCTGACCTGACCTACTGTGGCAGGCAGTATTCAGCTGGATGTCACACTCTGTACTGAACCTCTCCTCCCACAGCTGGTTACAGAAATACTAAACTGGTGCAATTGAGGATGGAGCCCTTTGGTGCACTTTATGTTTGCAGAGCCAAGTCAAGCTGTGTGCCTGCACAACTTTAATGTCAAATATTGTTAAATACTTATCTGTTTTTAGGACCTGGAGATCCGTAAAGAGCGGCGCATCATCTTGGACTGTGAGCAAGACAAAGTCAAAGACATCATGGAGCAGGTTGATTCCAGTCTTTTTACTTTTACTACAATGTCTAATAGAAGTAATAATGTCCATCACTGAGAATGCCTTATATTTTCCTGAAAAGTATATTTTACATTTTGAAAAGTAGAAGATTTGGAGATACATTGTTTTCATGGGTATGCTTTTTAACATCAGTCAATTTGTCGCTATTATTATTTATCATTGTTTGTTGCTGACAGTACCTGTGCTCTTTTCCCCTCAGGTGATCACTATAGGCAGGCATGTGAAGGGATATCACTATATCATCGCTAACCTGGTGAGTCACTGTTTGTCACTGGATCAACCTAACCAAATGCAGCTTATGTGCAGCTGATAAATGTAAATATTGTTAAATGGACAAATGTTATCAAAAGGCACTTGAGTATCTCACCTGTCAAATAGCAACTCGATAACAGTCATCATCAGCAGAACAAGTAGTCACGTCAAAAAGAGCAGGAGGGCAGGTTATCAGGCAGGGCCACATTTTTACCAACTCTAGGTGGTTAGCAAAATCTTACAGCTATTACTGGTAAGAGGGGAAACTCAAAAGCCATGGTAAAATATATAGCTGATGGTGTTAACCATCAG
>JBAJHX010000051.1:1460699-1472148 GCA_037176925.1 Amniataba percoides
CATGCATAACAGTACATCCCTCCTACAGGAGCACATAGGTGGGGTTAATATTTTAATTTGATTTGATTTGAATATTACTTAGTTTTGGGGGCCAGGTGAAAATGGTTCCAATGCTTCATCAGATCCTGGTACAGGGTGAAATATGTCAAACATTTGCACAAAACACAAATGTAAAGTCATCCATTGATTTCTTTTGTTTGTTTCTGCGTTCTTGTCGTTGATCTTATTCCAGGGGTTTGTAGACGGCGACCTCTCTAAAATCCAGTATGGAGGTGCGAATGTGTCTGGGTTTCAGATAGTAGATTTTGATGATCCTGTGGTGACAAAGTTTGACCAACGATGGGAGGCTTTGGAAGAGAAGGAGTATCCCGGAGCTGACACACGGATCAGAGTAAGACTTGCAGATTCATGTACATAGGCTAGTTTGAATTAATTAAAATTGGTCCAGGATAGAAATGTGGTTTATGGAGAGGATGCAGATACCTGGAACTGGTGCAAGAATCCCAGTCATTCTAATAATAATCACTCTAACTTTGACTTTCATAATCTCAGTGTATTAAAATGCTCCATGTATTATGAGTGCTTTAGAACTTTATGACACATTCTACAAGTTTGACACATGATGAAGTTTTTAGACCCTATAATTTGTGGTGCAAGCAGAACTCCTGCTGCCATTTTTGTAACTTTATCAACAAGAGTAAATGAAATACTTAAAGTAAAGCACAACAATAAATGACTGATGCTTAAAATGCAAATTATTTTCATTATTTATTAATTTGAATGTTTAATGTAATGTAAAACTGTGGTTCATGTTTCACTCCTTGAATACATTATTCAGTAAAAAAGTACCTTGTATTTGAAGATATGATGTGACCATTTACAATGTGAAATGCAGTGACTGAATAGCATCAGATTGGTGTGATCCTTACCAAATTATATTAAGATTTTAAACTAGACCAGAAATATTTGTTTCCATCATATTTGTTCTACTTAAGTGTTAAAAACGCAGACTGTCAACACTGATTTGTTGAATTTTTGTCATTATGTGTCCTTGTGATTGGCAGTGCCATTTCAGAGTAACAAGAGCAGCAATATTACTGGCTTAGAGCATGTTGAACCACACACTCCAATTTATATTCTTCACTCTGTCCTCTTTCATGTTGTGATGCTGCACATAAGAACTAAAATAGCATGGGTGCCTGAAATTGCCCACACATTTCATGCACCCACGATCAAATGATTTGCATTTGTCATGAGATTAAAATAGCTGCCTTTTGTTTGGAAAATGTACAAGTGTGTGGGTCTGACTTTGTTTCAATTCAACATGTTTTTGTAATATTGAGCTGCCAGAGACACAGATGCAGTTTAACAGGTGAAGGTACCTATAGTAAATGATGACTTTCAGAATTGTTCCAATGGCAATCACACACACACTACACAGGACTACACAGATGATGGCACAAAGATGACGTTTCAACATGTCTGTTTCAGCTCAGGCATGTGACATGTGGGCTATTGAGGTAATAATGCTTTTTTCCAATGTTTCTCTTTCAGTATACCTCAGCCCTCACCTATGATGCCGTCCATGTGATGACTGAGGCGTTCCGCTTCCTTCACAAGCAGAGAATAGACATGAGTCGTCGTGGCAACAGTGGGGACTGCCTAGCCAATCCAGCAGTGCCCTGGGCACAGGGGGTGGAGATAGAACGTGCCCTCAAACAGGTAACAACAGATTAAACCCTTCTCATTAAGAAGAGAGAGGAACTGATGCAGCACTCTATTACAGCTGATAATTGTTCAGAGTATCCTGTATGAGGGACACTGGTAACAAAGCTGAAAACAGAAAGAATGAAAAGGGCTGGTTGCTGGTTGAAAACTCAGAAATCGCAGGAATGTGGTTAGCTCAACCTTTTGTAGCTTGGGAACTACATGGAAGTAAAAATGTATTTATTTCTTTTAGTACGTGAGCAGTTAAATCCGACCTCTGCAAGATGTATCTACTCCACTGCTGGGTCACCGTCTAGATTAATGTAGTAATATGGAGATCATTTGATACCTTGAAACATGTCAAGCAGAAAAAACTTCAATATGTTTGTGCGTGTGTGTGTAGGTGCGTGTAGATGGTTTAACAGGGAACATTCAGTTTGACCAATATGGGAAAAGAATCAACTACTCAGTCACAATCATGGAGCTGAAGAATAATGGACCTGTAAAGGTAAATGAAGATTCAATTTGCCACAATAAATCCCAGGATAGGATGTTATTATGTGGAAGATACATGACTTATCTGTGGGTATGTGTGTATTTTTAGATTGGGTACTGGAATGAGGTGGATAAGATGGTGGTGACAAAGTCAGACCTTTACCCTAACGACACCATGGGAATGGAAAACAAGACAGTCATCGTTACAACTATACTGGTAATGTGCAAACAAATGACTTTATCACGATGATGCCAAGTGAAAGAAACACTGGAAAACGTAATATTTGTAGTGCATCATAAATTACAAATGTACTGTATATGCTTGGACAGAAATAGATATAAATAGTTAGATATGCCTTGAAATGACTACTAAAGTCCTATAGGTAGTAGAATTATTAGCTATGAATAATTGTGATAAAACAGTGAGGTTTGATCAGCATGTGAATGTGCTTGTGTAGGAAGCACCCTATGTGATGCTGAAGAAGAATGCAGAACTGTTTCAGGACAATGACCGTTATGAAGGTATGTTTATACACTGTTCTGTGTGTGTGTGTGTGTGTGTATGTTTAATGATGCTTAATATACTTCATGTTTTGTGTGGTAAAGCTGCAGAAAACATGCTCTTTAGTCACGATTTTCCAGAGCTATTTTCAGGCCCATCCATAAATAACACATCAGTTGTGCTGCCACCATCTAATGTTGCACCATCCCACAGCATCCAAAGCCAATGAGCCAATGTGCATTTTCATACAATTCCTGCACACAATACACTGAATATGTTGCTTATACTCTATCACACTCAGTTAGTCCTGTTATTTGTATGTGCAGTTTTCAAAGTCTTCTACTCTATAGTCTGTATTTTGTTTGTCAGACACTGCTGATGTCTCTGTGCATTTTTAATTGCTTTTTTGTTTGTGTTTTTGACTGATTTTAGGTTACTGCGTTGACCTGGCTGCAGAGATTGCAAAGCACTGTGGTATACGGTACCAGCTAAGGATTGTGGGAGATGGAAAATATGGAGCAAGAGATGCAGAAACCAAGATCTGGAATGGTATGGTCGGAGAGCTAGTGTATGGGGTAAGATAAAAAAAAACAACCACACACACTCACACACAATACAATAATATTATGTTCAATTCAGTTCAGCTGTTCTAATGCAAAGTAGCAGTGAATGGTGTAGATCTTATACAGTATGAGGGGCATCACACCAGATTTTTTTTTTAAATACTGTCTTTGTGTTTTTTTCTCCACTGTACAACAGCCAACTCAAGTCCTTAAAAAGATCACAAGGTCAAACGCTCTCACTCTGTCTTTGCCTCTTCAACAGAAAGCAGACATAGCGGTTGCTCCCCTGACAATCACTCTTGTTCGTGAAGAGGTGATAGATTTCTCCAAGCCCTTCATGTCCTTGGGAATCTCCATCATGATCAAAAAGCCGCAGAAATCCAAACCAGGAGTTTTCTCCTTTCTGGACCCACTGGCCTATGAAATCTGGATGTGCATTGTCTTTGCCTATATAGGAGTTAGTGTTGTACTCTTTCTGGTAAGTCAGTGTTTATGTATATAGATGTGTTTTGTTCACACCAGAACTCTCAGGTACTATGTCATCATGACTGACAGAAATTGGGATAATCAGTGATTCAGTGTGTGACCTCTGAGAGAAGAATGTGTGATAAAATGATGGGTCTTTGTTGTTTGGGCCATATAGGTTTGCTTTTGTCAATACAAACTCACTGAATGAAAATTAAACCCTTTCTGCCAAAGTAAGAGAGCAATAAATTATACATTTTATCTCATAGGTGTCCAGATTTAGCCCCTATGAATGGACGCTAGAGGAGCCAGAGGATGGAGCGTTGCCTCTGACAACCGAATCCACCAATGAGTTTGGGATATTTAACTCCCTTTGGTTTTCTTTGGGTGCTTTCATGCGACAGGGTTGTGACATCTCACCAAGGTTGGTATGGGACCAAACTGGGACTTTTTCTCTTTACGTCAGTAAGAATGACCAGTGCATTTCTGCCTTTGTTAAAAGGAACAAAACATCCCATACTGAAACCAAAGAAAGAAGAGCTTTGCTTTTGTAAGCACATGGGACCAGTGGAAGCATGTGCAATTTAATATTTTACTTAAAAACTTGATAGTCAGCAACATAGTCACAAAGGGCAGAGTTACAATTGGCCAACGGTCTTCAGTCATTCTACTGAACTATAGTATGTACTCCACATCAACCCAGCTAGCTCACCACTGTCTCATCTGAATCCTCAAATAATAGCATACCTTGTTTTGTTTTTTCTGTGTGTCTGTGTGTTTATGTGTGCAGATCTCTGTCAGGACGTATAGTGGGGGGGGTTTGGTGGTTTTTCACTCTGATCATTATCTCATCATACACTGCCAACCTGGCTGCCTTCCTGACTGTGGAGAGGATGGTTTCTCCCATCGAGAGTGCTGAAGACCTGGCTAAACAAACAGAGATAGCGTATGGAACCCTGGACTCTGGATCCACCAAGGAGTTCTTCAGGGTAAGGACTTGTTCTAGGTCACGCAAATAGAAATGACAGTAGGTTACAACTAATCAACCTACAGTTATAGCAAGTTACATACTGAAGAGAGACTAAGAATGGTTATAGTTCTTTGTTTAACACATCATTCTAACATCCTCTATAGGTCATAGAAAAATATACTAAAATGAAATAAAAAAGAGTAAATAATCGTTTCTGATTAAAAGGAACATATTTCATCTACAGAAATTAGAATCTGTGTTATTTCTGTTAACAGTTTATATGGCCATTTAAACCCTGCAGGTATGTGTTTCTTGTACCATCAGCAAAGTGAAAGAGGCTAAACTGAAAGAAGCTTCTCTGCAGTCTGGTGGCATGAGAGTGGCTGCTTCTTTATATCTTGTCAGACAGGAATATTTGTATTTTTTTTGTATATTTGTATTTTCATATTGCATTTTTCAAGAAAGGCGATCCGATCACTGGGGGCAGCAGGAGTTGAAGGTGTTCGGGGAGCACACTACTAAAACGCCAACATCAGCTAATTAGTGTCAAAGAAAATGAAAAATCTTGCATTTGGGGATATAAAGGGTACCCAGCTACCAAAGGTGGGCCACAGGATATTATAAACCCTATGTGCAACCTATGCAGTATGACAGTGAAGGATATCGAGATTCCTATTTATTCCCATTACCACTAAAGTTTGACATTATTATATAAACTTAAATTTAACAATCCAAATCATATCTATAACTCTTATGGAGCTCAGGGCAACATTTTGGTGAGCAGACATATGGAGAATGGAGATGCAGTGTCTCAGATCCATGGAAAAGAGACAGGAAAGTAGTTTGTAATGAAGGACTTAAAATGTATTTGTGCTTACTAACAAGGATCAACAAGTGAACATGATGCTCCTAGGCCCAACCCCTAACCCACAATGGGGCACAAATTCTGAGATTGTTTTGTAGTTCAGATAGTATTATTAAGTTATTTAAAGGCTCCTAATATCAACATCGAAAAAAGACTCATCAGACATCCCTTCAAACAGCAACACTGGATTAGGGTTGAGGGGGCACTCTCCACACCACCCTGCAAGACTAATGGTTTCCTTCTCATATGGAGTGGTTGAAATCCAGCCAATAACTGTGGTGTTATCTACAAACTTCACAACTGAATTCTATCCATGTCAGGGACTACAGTCTTGGATGTGCAACGTAAACTGAAGGAGGTTGCATACACAGACTTTGGAGGCTCCAGTGTTGAGCACTAAAGGTCTGTTATGCAGATTTTAAGTTGTACAAGTTAAGTTTTGGTATGTTGTTTGTCTCTCTTTTTTAGCGCTCTAAAATCGCCTTGTTTGACAAGATGTGGCAGTACATGAAATCAGCAGAACCTTCTGTCTTCGTCAAGAAAACATCGGAGGGTGTCCTGCGTGTCAGGAAGTCCAAAGGGAAATACGCCTACCTGCTAGAGTCCACCATGAATGAGTACATTGAGCAGAGGAAGCCCTGCGACACCATGAAAGTGGGGGGAAACCTGGACTCCAAAGGCTACGGCATTGCCACACCCAAAGGATCCCCATTAAGGTGGGTGGATCAGTATAACAATGCTAGCCAACCTGCACTGCCATGTACCATTTACACTACTAACCTGCTGCCTAGCATACTGTTCCCCTCTCCATTTACATTTTGAAACTTTTAAAGAGCAATTTTTAATGGTTTACCTACAGTGGTGAGTGGATTCAAATTTCATTCACTCAATGCTCTAAAGCTTTAACAGTAATGATCACAATACACTGGTTGACCACCTGCTACAGTAGTCAGCTGGTTTTTAGCCAGTGTATGAGCTGTGGCTGCGTTCATGTGTAGCCCTGCTCAAGAAAATGAACCACCATGGAGAGCGATGTAGTCTGGTCCCAAGCCTTAGTGCCAATTGGGTGTTGCAGTATGCGAGTGTGATGAATGGGGCATGGCGGCTTACTCGTTGTTATAATAATCCACCTACCCTGATGACATCATCTCAGTGGTTTGTATTTTTACCATGGTTACCACCTCTGACCAATGGCTAGTGGTGGTTGCTGTGGCAACTGGGGGAGGGCTGTTTAATTTGAGATTTCAGGTCTTAAAGAAATGCTTCATCACAAAAATTATAGGGCTTTGCTGTAGTACAGTTAGTTATATGTATTATGTATTTGTATCAGTCGTACGTTTGCCTTTGTACAGTTTGATTTCTTTAGGTGATACCAAGATACAGTGCTAGATGTGAAATATCAGCCATCTGCTGATTTCATATTTGTTCTAATAAGGAGAATTTGGTCGAAGGTATTTAACAGTTAAGATGAGCTGGCTCTTTAAGACCTGGATCAAGGGTTTGTCACAGTCTATGTATTCATGAATTATATATTTGTGTGTGCGTGTGTGTGTTTGTGTATGTTTGCCTATGTATGTGTCTACATTTGTTTATCATTAGAAATGTACTGTTTCTTTCTAATATGCGTACATATTAATGGAGATAAAAATGTATTTATCATCCATATCCATCTTAGCTGAAGATTTTAATGTAGTTTATAATCCGGAGATCCTACCTTTTGCTTCAGCTGTCTCTCAGAATCCAAAGCAAGCTCCTAGTAATAGTAAATAGGGGTGATTAATGCAATTTTTTGTTAATCATGTTTAATGTTTAAAATGTCAAAACTCTTTATTTTACAAATTCCATATTTTTGTAAATTTTCAAGATAGCAACTTATATTAAACTGCTGTTTCTTTGGAAGATTGCTAGAAAGAACTGTAATTTGGGGCTGTTTAAGGGAATGTACATGATTATAAAATTGCATTTAACGGCAAGTGCAACCATAGAGAGTTCATTTTCTTTTTCTTCTCATTTTTCCAGTTTCACTTTTCTTTTCAGTTCCATAAATCAGGTTTACAAACAGGGACAAATCTACATACCATTACATCCCTAATGAATGAATGTTACCTTATTTTTAACCAGGTAGTCAGCTCAAGAAATATTCCTCCAAAAATCAACTAATTAACAACTGTAATGTTTTTAACTTTCAATACATAAAGTAACAACAATGAATAATAGTATTAATAATAATGATAATGATAATGAAAATACTGATTTCCAGTAACTCTCAGCAGCGAGTGGGTAGCTAGTCAGAAACTCAAAAACTAGTAGACAATTTAAACAAGAAGTAGTATAAAAATATGTGTGAAGTGTAAAAAAATGGTAACGATATATATACAAGGAAATATAAAATAGAGTGTATGGAGTGTAATCTGTAATTAGAAGGACAGGAGACATTTGTGGAGCTCTGTTTTCCAGAACATTGTTTTTATCATCATTTGACTATAGAGTTAAAGTAGCATCCACCTCGGGTGAAGCGTTAAGGAACTGCACCCCCTTTAAACATAATCCTTTCATTTAGGGGGCCAAACTATATTTGACCCATTTAATTTAAATGAATAAATACACTTTTAAAGAACGTGATTCGATTAAATATTTTGCTTTAATTTGAATGCAGTTAGTAGCAACCTCAATACTGTGACCCAAAGAGATCAGCAGATACTTGGCTTCTTCCCTGGTGATCCTTTGTCAGGCCTGCACTGCTGCCGCTTTCTTGTTTCAAGGCCAGATTACTCTCAGAGCAAATGCCTTTCTATTTTGAATGTTAAGGATATTTGCTGTGCTGTATTGTCTCTATAAATTGTAAACTCTTCACCCAATATGGATGTGAACACACTCAGTCTGAGTAGCAGAATGTCAGGAATACAGAGGCAACCTCATGAAAAATGTGTCACTGCTTTGCTACTTACAGTCTACACCATACTTTTCTTTTGTATATCTTAATGTAAACAATGACCCAGGTGTGTGTGTGTGTGTGTGTGTGTGTGTCTGTGTGTCTGTGTGTTTGTTTGTGTGTTGAGGTGCATGCTTGTCCCAGAGTTTGTTTCTCACTTTTGTGTCTTTTCAGCACACTACAGATGGCTGTATTGTTTGGTCTGCGCTGTGTTCTCTCTCTCCTCTCTTCTCCCTCTGTGTTGCTGTCTCTGTCACTTGGCTCTGAATGTTAACTTTCTTCTGCGCAATGTTTTAATGATGGTTACAGTTACTTCTATTCGTCAGATTTGCAGTTAAAGCTGCATTAAGCGATCTTTGAACACAGAAGAGAGTTGTACCTCAGTAATTATTCTCTCGTACCTAAACTTGTCTCATTTGTAACAATCACTGTGGGTCTTGGGCCCTGGGGAGGGTATCTATTTTACCACTGTGGTAATCCAGTAGTTTCTCACCACATGTTGAATGTAAAGTATATCTTCATGGTGAAAAGTTGAGCAGCTGTTGGTTCCCCTTAGACCCGCTCTTTAGGCTTGACTTTAAATTAATTTCTGCAAAGCTGCTGTAAAACGTGACACCACCGTGACATGTCAACCAGTCACGAGTATGATCAGCAGTCATCTAGTCATATAAAAACTTTCCATGGTGTCAGCTCTCTACTCGCATTGCCTTTATTTCAAAATAAGAGTTTGCAGTTATTCAGGACAAGTTCATCCAAGATTCTCAAATCAAACCATGAACTGCATTGGAAGAACTGAGTTAGCTAGATGGTAACTGACAAAATAGATTAATTAAATTATTGTTTAAAGAACAAGGCTCAAGTTTTAAAATATCAGGATCTTCTCTTCTTTCTACATGTTTCACATTCTTTTCATTGGTTGAATCTAGCTTATTTACCTGATTTTTTCTATGCAGGCAGCATCCAGTCTGAAAACAAATGATACTACTTTTCTATGGGTGCAGTGGCTGTCGGTGGAGTAGGTGTAGTTATCAGTGAGAACCACTGGGTTTTAACTAGATGGGCTTGTTAACCAAACCAGTAAGCTTGGATAAGTTGGAAGAGCTGTTTGTTGTCTTTCATTACTTGACTTAGTTTTCATAGCAAACAGATCGCTTAATGGAGCTTTAAGTCCGACCAATTGGTAGATCGATTGTATGACTCCTGTTGTTGTACTAAAGCATGGTAGAACCAGAGACATTCCATTTTTACGACTTTCAGTCAACAAAACCATTGAATCATAACTAATTACTGGTTGAATTATTCACTGGATTCCTGTAAACATATTAGAGGCACCACTTTTCCCATGTCTCTGCTCCTAGCATGACCTCACTGTTGTGTTCAAATGTTTTTTTTTTTTCCTCGCTGACTTGATTCCAGTCAATATGGACGATCAGTGTTTTAAGGTCAATGGCGGGTTCAGTTCAGGAAAAACAGTAAATTCAAGTGCTCACAACAGTTTGGCATATGAAAATGATCATATTCAAATTGTGACACAAAAATGTAGCAATGATTACTCGGTCAGTGACAAATGAGTTGTTGATAATTGAACTGAGCCCGGGCCTGGTTATTATCACATTTTTACACCACATAATATGGAGAGTATTTTAAACATCATCTGCCTCCATTTATCACTACATTATACACAAGCTTGCTTGAGTTACTATATTTACTCCAAAATACCACACACAATTTGCAACTATTTTGCTGCCTTTTTTTCCTACCATTACATCATCGCTATCATGTCAGAGTTCTTCCCGCTGGATTGTCTCTTCTCCTTTTCTATCAGTAAATGTAGGCTTTTTAAAATATACAAAAATTGCCCGTTCAAACAAACCATAGGCTGGTTGCACAAAGATATATTATACATCTGTACAGATTTAGATTTAGATTTTCAATTTGCTCTGATGTAATTAGGTGAGGTAAAAAGAATTGTTTGCTGCATTTAGGTTATGTTGAATGATTATATAAAGAAACCAACTTTGTTGCGGATTTCACTTTAGGAAATATGTTATATATACGTTATATCTGCACTATATAAGCATGTTGATCAGGGATTGTACACAAAAGGCTTGGCCTCTACAATCTAGTCAGACAGCCTCTGGTAGAACAGTGGCTTGCCTGTATGGGGAGTCTCAGGACAACAGCTGATCATCATTGGGCTATATGCATTCTTTATAGACCTAAACAACAAGCAAAAGGATCAGATGAATATTGTTTGCAAGTCTCACACTCCATCACACACTAATTATGGATAAAGCTAGTTAAATAAATGTCATCCCTCCTGCCTCTCTGGGCAGGTGATGATTGACGGTGTGTCACGAGGATTGTTACCAAAGTCCTCCTGACAAGCTGAGAATGCTGCTAAGGCCTTTTCTTTCCCCATGAATTCTTGTGTAAGAAATACACCAGAGTCAACCACACGGCACTGAAACAGAATGGGGTGCATAACCCACCGCCTACCACTGTAGAGATGGTGAGTGGAAGATCCTCTAAATGGACTTAGTCCACTCTAAGTGGTATCAGCCGCAGCCTTCGGGTTCCACCTTTGAAAGGTGGATTAGACTCACAGCTGGAGTTGTGAGTGAGTAGAGTCCATGGTTTGCCTGCCAGAAATTGTATTATTTCTGCTTGCTACCCATTGCTTGAATGGTTACTAAGGGGCTATCAGGATTAGTGACAAGCCCTGATCCCTCTCTCTGATTATAGAGTAGGCGAAATGAAATATTTAAGTGCTGAGACACTACCTAAGGGACTGAATGCCAGTTATTGCTCTGCCGATCCTGGTCACACCACACCATGACAGGGATGCATCTGTTGTCATAGTTCCCCTGGATGACCCAGGAGTCATGGCAAAAGAGCCAGTGCTTTCCTCCATTGATGGAGGACAGTAATACTAGAAAATGTCATTTTT
>JBAJHX010000051.1:1472248-1488038 GCA_037176925.1 Amniataba percoides
GACCCAGGAGTCATGGCAAAAGAGCCAGTGCTTTCCTCCATTGATGGAGGACAGTAATACTAGAAAATGTCATTTTTCTAATTTCTAATTTCTTCATTTTTCCATTTTTCTGTCCAAGGTGATTGCCAGGGCGCAGTTGCATTTGATGCAAACTAAAAAAGTCCTGCGTTATAAGAAGCTTAAATACTACAGAGGTCACTGAAGGAATGATGCAGAGATTGTGCAGGCTGAATGACACAACCTTTCATAGCTGAAAGAGGGAGAGACACTGTGAGAAAGTTGTCTTCATCCTCTCTGACAGTGACTCGATAAGAGAGGAGGTTTATTTTCTGCACATTGCATGGGCTCTGTGCCCAGTTGCATTTAAACCCAAGATCACTACCATGATTTATCACCAGAGCAGAACCCCAGACTCTCCTGATTATTAGCACATCAGATAGACCTCTGTACATGAGAATATTCCAGTGTTGTTATTTTTCAAGAGGGAATGGGTTGCCTCTAAACACTTTCTTAATACCAGCAGGGCAGGTAAAAGACCAAATGGTTTGATACTTGGAGCAAACCTGTGAAATTTTGAAAATGGTAATGTGAAAATGTGTATCTGAGAAATCAAACCATTCCCTGGGCAGATTGAAAAACAAAACTTTTTATGTGTGAAGGTTCTGGATATTTTTTTTAGCTGCCTCAGCAGTTTAGGAGTGTTTGCCCAAAGCCATGGGGTTTCAGTTTTTGGCTGCTCGTCAGTTGGTTTTACAGCCGTCTGTCTCTGCATTTTGGCATCCCTCTGTCTCGTCCATGCATGCCCTGGGTATCTGATTGGTCTAAGGGATGAGTTTTCAGTCTGGATTAGATTCATCAACTTTCCCCCAGAGTGAGTAGAGACCATGGTTTAAGATGCCATAAGCAGGGGTTGAAGGCTTCTCCCTCTTGCTTCCTTAAGGGGTTGGTCAGGCTGCTCTTCAGCTGCCTGACTTTGCATTCTTGAACCCCTTTGCCTTCCCATGCTGCCACCAGTCCAACCTATACTAGGCTGAAACCACATTTGGTGGGGTCGGAGGCAGTACTTTTAACTTCTGGCCTCTCTGCAGTTCAGGTTTATTTGTCACATATAAGACAGTCTAGTTGACTTTCTTCAAAATCATAGGAATTACAATGATCTTCACAGACATCTTATCTCATATAATCATGCAGTGTATAATCTTGGTGAAATTTGTGACCATTAGCTTTTTCAGTTGTACAATAAAACGTGTATAAAATAGAGTGATAATAAAGAATAAAATAGTAACTATATTCATCGTAACTATAACAGTAATAAGTAGGTAAATAGTCTTGATGCAATTCTTAGACAGTATCTTCAGTCCTAGAGGCCTGAATGTAGAAGCTCTTCCTGACCCTGTCAGTGCTGGCCTGGTGTATCAGTGTCTACTTCTAGACCCCAGCGCAATTATTATTGTGTGTGTGGTTGAGATCCTTAACAATCTGCCTTAGTCTTACACTACCCGCTATAAATGTCTGTCAGGATGGGTAAAGCTTTGTCTATATGCTACAGTTAAACAAGCCACTGTTGTCAGGCCCTTGCAGTCTTGTCCTCCTGTTCCCATTGCAGGCAGTGAAGTTTGAAGGCAGAATTAGTTCCACTCCCTTTTAAGTTATTATTAATTTAATGTATTATTTTATTGTATTATTACTGTAAATACAGAAAGCTACTTAGGAAAGGCACCTGTTTTCTGTTCTGCAGCATAAATAAATTATTTTATTAGCAAAATAAACTTTGTGCAACCAGCGTCTGGTCATGTAGACTAGAGTAGATACTTATTGAGTCTAATGAAATGTATTTTAAGAACACAAACCAAATGTAGTTATCTTAAAATGGTGGCCATTTTATGCCAGACTAAACAAATCTGAACTGCATTTTGTGAGATGGAGAGTCAAAATTGCACAAGCCAGAGTGCTCCACCACATAGCCAATGATTTGCCATCACTATCATGATGTGAAAACAAGAAACAGAAAGTAAATGTTTAATTTAATCCTTGGTTAGATGGATACAATCAGTTAATTAGTAATGAATTAATGTAGTAGTAATTTGTTTTGGACTTCAGATGTCGGGACATCAACTGTCAGAATACTGTTACATTCTTCAAAAAACAATTTACACTGTTACACTCATAGCTATAATTTTATTAGCTTTACCAGCCATTCTAAATACACATTTGACCATAGCATGCACAGTATTTGATAAATAGGTCATTAAGAATTGGAATGTGAACCATAGAGGTAAATATTATTTCTTATAGTAGTATAAATAAATCCTATGCAGGTGGAATTGTATAAGCAGTAAAATTCCCTATACATAAAACCTGTCCCTTTATTCTGCTCCGACAGTTCCAGTTACTCCTGTTCTAAACATGCAATCATTTACCATCATTCAGTGACTGTTACTGTCACATACCAATGTGAAACTAGCCTTTATTATGGCCTATTGCATGCTGGTAGCCAAAATCAACCCACATGAGATTAACTGAACGAACGTTAACAGGCTCACAGTCATGGTGTTCACATAGATGTGGTCCCTGAATAACAGCAGTGAAGCTGACTTATAGACGGATCATTACTTGTGTCAGCCATGTAGGGAAATAGTTTGACTGTGATGGGATGGGTGAGTTGTTTATACTCTATGTATGGTTGGGCTTTGATGGCATTTTGTGCAATCTGAACTGAATGAGCTTATTGAATCAGAATCCTTTCAAATTCCTTATCGAATCTAGTTGTTGAAGAGCAATCTATTTATTTCTTACAACCTATACCAGTTGAAAACACGATTCTAACACGTGCAGTCTACTGATTGAACTCTTCTTCAGAAGCTACTTAATCCAAATATTAGAAGTTTAAATTCAGAAATATTAAAAATAATATTATTGTGTTTCTCCTTTATCTTAGCTTGACATATTTCTTGGTCCTAACCCTAACCCTATCCCAACCTCAGCCATAAATTAGTGATCTTTGACTTCAAGCCAACCTTAACCGACTTTGAAGTCTAACCAGCAATTTCTTCAAAACCATAACTTTAATTTAAAGGAAAACTATTGTTTATTACAACTTTGGGCTAAAGACTCAAGAAACAAGAGTGATCAGATGCACAGAAAGGTTGCATACAAACCAGGAATAGTCACATTGATTTGGAACATAAACTGAAGCATAATGGTCAAATGATTACCCAAACTGTCATTTATCACAGTTGTTGTTGAGTTGTTTCTTCTCAGTTTCTTCATGAAAAGTAGAGCCCATGGTCAGTTCTGTGGAAAACAAATGGAAAAAATGTGGGAAAAAATTCACACAAAAATGGCTTATAGTATAGCTCAAAGTTTTATATTGGCCTCTTAGCAAGTAACGTAAGACAATTATGTCAACTGGAAAAACAGTGATCAATGTCAGCAGATATCATGAGGCTGACTCGTGGATGTAAAGCAGTAAGGAGAGAGAACTGATTCGATAAGAGATTTGTAATTTATCAACCAAGAACAGATTATCAGAGCCCAACCCTAACTCTATGGTTCCTTAAAGATATATTATAGATTCTGACTGAGACATATTACTCTTTATTCTTTTTTCCATAGTTATTGAGCAGGCTGAGTGTAGTCACTAAGGCATGTTAAATCTAAAACTGATAAGTTTGCTGCTATGAAAATAGAAACATCCCAGCTGTGTATATTCTGTTGATGCTAAGGATTAAGAGTTCATGCTGCTAACATGCATACCAGCAGGACTGATATTGACAACAACTGAACTGCTAACAGCCACTGTGTTCATGTAGAAATGCGGTGAACCTGGCGGTGTTAAAGTTGAACGAGCAGGGGCTGCTGGACAAACTGAAAAACAAGTGGTGGTATGACAAGGGAGAATGCGGCAGCGGAGGAGGGGAGAGCAAGGTTAATACACACACACACACACACTCACTAAAACACACAAACATGAAGGTAACATTGGGTTAACAGGTGTAAAAAAGAAAAAATAAGAAGCAGCACAGTAATAACGCCACATGTGAAAACAAAAAGTAGCAATGTCAGCAAAGCCAAGCTGTAAACTTTCACTGCAATTATGAGCAAATGACTACTCATGAATAATACAGAGATATTCGATTAAGTAGTTGCTGATATGCGTCACCAACATGTAGCATTGTTGTCTGTGCTGCTTCCTCCACTGATGTGTTGCACCCTGTTTGGTTGAGGTCAGGGTTAGGGCAGGCTTCAGGGGCAAGGCCAGGGTCAGGAGACCTCACACCAGATGGCAGCAACAGTGCAGGGAAAGAGCTGTCGATAAAGAGTTTGTGCAACCTGCCCAAACTCCGTTTATCAATGGCTCTGGCCTGGAGGATTACTGCTGCTGAAAAAGCAGAAAGGCTTTTCACCACAGCGCCTCTCATTCTCTGTCTCAGGGGCCAAATAGAGAGGCCCTAAGAACACAGGACCTTTTAAACAGCCTAATCCAATTAACCCCAGTAAATCAATAATCTGTCCAGTTGAATTTTGCAATGGATGGAGAGATAACTTTAAAATGTGTAAAAAACTCCTGCAAAATGAGTTAATTACATATTTTTGTATATGTCTTTAAATGGAAAGTATACCATGTTTTAAAGCCAAGCTTTAATGTACCATTCCTAACATGGTATTGCTGCAAATAACAAACATTAGTGGGTCCTGCCTTGGTTCCTAGACCAGAGTGTGAGAATCGCTGACCCAATAATAACATAAGATAACATTGATAATGATGTTATTTATGTTATTCCCATTGAAGAGTGCCAGTAAACCTTGCCGTATTGAAACTGAATGAGCAAGGGACCCTAGACAAGATGAAAAACAAGTGGTGGTACGATAAAGGAGAGTGTGGCTTCAAGGACTCCACCAATAAGGTTAGTTGTATATGTCTGTGGATGAATCAAACACACTGTCTGTTCACACGTTTAACATGCACAGTAATCTTGGTTCTGTATGTATCAGGGAAAGAAAGCATATTTGCAGTGTTTCTCACAGTACTCCTTTATGTTTAAAAGTAAAGCAGACTCAAAGTTAGTACAGGTTAGTTACAGTTGTATGTAATATCAAGGACACTGTCAGGTTAAAGCATGGAGGTCAACTGTCAAATATTAAGTATAATGCTGATGAAAACAGAATAGAAGTTCTTAGATAAACTCAGAACCATTGAATCCACTGTGTGTTAGCTGTTTGTCTGTGTGTTCTGGTCGTTTGTTGAATGTTCAGTTATTCTGTCTGTCTGTCCATTTAAGTTAAAGTCTGTTCGTTGTTTGAAACACTATATGGACAGAATGGTAGTATTGTTGTAAAGTAAGAGATGCACATTATATACACACAAATACGATACATTATTCCATGTGATATTGAAAGTCTGAAGGATAAGGATTAGTTGATTTGTTTGTTTTAGTTTCCCCGTTTCTGAGGGTTTAGGTATGGGGTTTGTGCACCCAGACCCCTCAGAGGGAGCTTGTCTCTTTAAGTGAATGTAGCTACTGCTCTTAACCTTGAACAGCCTGCAGACCTTCAGTAGGCAGCACATCTACTATGGGATGAACATTATATTATGTATTAACGTTTAGATTTGTTTAGTTATTTTATTTATTGATTTTCTTGGCCCCATTTATATTTTCTCCAATTTTGTCCTCATACTACTGAGATTCAAATGATTCAGTCCCAGTGCCAATAATAAATTTAGTAATGTGATGGGGTGAAGAGGCACAAAAATATATATTTCAAATACAAAGTTCAAAGGTAAGCTCATTCCTGGCATATCTGGGAACTTTGGCTTGCGATACAACCCTTCCCCTTTTTAAGAAAAAACACTTACTTTTGAATTTAATGTAAAATACTTGTATATAATAAAATCATTATATAGATTTAGAAGTGACTTATAGATCATCATCATGACATAAAACAAATATATGCCCATTCTGCCAACCACAGACTGTGCAAGACACCTAAAAAAATGTGTCCCATCAGTCATGTTCCCTCAGTCTCCCAGTAACACACTGGTGTAGTATCCCCAGTCAGTACACAGAGATGTCCTACACAGACATCTCTTTCTTTTTTACAGATATGGCAGAGAACCAACTACAGAGTATCTCTCATAGCATTATTAATTAACTTGTTTGTTTAAGGTTTTTATGCCATCTACATGGGAGGCAAGATTGTTTTAAGGGACTTGGTGACTCTGAATGACATTGTCAAGCTGATTGGTCAAGTTAAGTTGTGATATATGTCATAAACACCGGACTGTCAGAACACTGGACAGTTTCAGGAGATAGAGAGACAAAACTTTTATTCGGCCAGTGTTACCTGTTATTTTATGGAGAGAAAAAAACACTCTGTTGGGGATTCTGAAACTGATTTTTTTTGTCTGACATAAAGGTAAAATCTGCTCAACAAAGATGTGAGTTCAAGAAAAACAGTAGAGTCCTTGCTGCATGATAAGGGGATATTCAGCTTGAATGCACAGCATCATAGAGCCAGGTGTTAAAACGCTGACACCAAATTGCGATAACGAAAGGAACATATGTGTATATAAACACATGTAGGCATGAGCAGTGATACATGAGGCACACTCACCTGCCTGGCTGTTGGGTTGATTAATGCCTCTGATGCTCCTCCACACCTCGCTGATGTTATTGTGCCGTACTCTGCTCTTAATCTTTCTCCTGTGTATATCTATGCTCCCCTTGATCTTAATCCTAAACTCTCTGTGAATATGTTCGAGCTAATCCCTGTCCCCCGTTCAGCAGGCACGCTTTTTTTCTATTCAGGCTGGCCTTGATGTCCCTGATGATCCAGGGCATATTGTTGGGGGAACAGTTTGTCCACATAAAAATTGATGTATCCTGCGATACATCAATAACAACGTTTTTATCTCATTAAAACATACACTTAATGTCTTGCATGGTTCCAACAACCATTTCCTGACTGTCCTGGTGGTTGCAGGCTGCTGCTAAACTAGAGGCTTGCATTATGGCAAGAGATGAATGAGGGTGTTATCAGACCTGCCAAGTGGTGGAAGGATGTGGAACTGTGCACTTCACTGACGTTAGTGTGCAGTGATGCCAGTGTTTTATTGTCTCTGGTGCAGCACTCAACAAACTGTATAAAGTCTGACTGGGTGTTGGCAAGAGTCCTGTGGTCAAAGTCTCCAGTAGGGGTCAACCAATTTTTCATTTTTTAACACAGATTATTGATGAATGATTATTGATAACTGATTAATGAAGCACACCAATAAGCTGTAGCTGATATATGGAAATAATTTACATTCTCAGTTGTGACGAAAGCAAGTCTGACATTACGTTTGCTGAACATTAGTTCATTTGCTGCCACCATGTTAATGTCAGCTAGCTATAGCTCGAAAATCCTGTAGGCTCTGACTTTGCATTTTGAGGCAGAGGGAACATGTAGCCTTAAAGTTAGGAGAAACACTGGCCTTTGTCCCCAAGGAGCATCAGAGTCAGCACAGACTACGTAAAGTTCCATTGAGCTTCTTTAAGAAGCAACTCAATACCAGCTGAAATTAAGAACCTCCAGGTATTATTACTGCATATTATTACTGATATTGCAGGTGTGCTTTAGATCATCTGTGGAAACCTTTGGGTTGTTTTCATCAACCTGTTCATTGTTGTTGCCTCTTAGGATGTTTTAGTGAAGCTGCATTCTTTGATTTCAGGAATTTGTTAAGTAGACTGTTATTACACCTCATTGAAATGAAGTCCATAGCTGTTCATAGAGGAAACTTGAGAGTCACACTTGATGGTACTGAGTACTAGCTTTTCCATGATGGTCATCAACTGCAAACACCCATATGGCACATACAAAGGTACACACTGGTTAACACACAAAAGAATGAAAAAAAGCAAGAATGTTTAAATGTGTTCAGGTCAGGTTTAGTGTCGCTGTCTGTGACTATGTACTGTCCTGATCTAAAGGTCTTGCATGTATTTAAGACGTGCCCACTGTGTGCAGATGGCAGGTTCAGTTAAATGCTGCATAATAATGAAAAAAATGAAGTAGTTCACTGGTAGCATGTTAGTCATTACATTTAGCTCTTAACATAAAAACACTCAACTTACAGTTTTCTTTGGATGGCTGTCCTCTTTCTTTTCCCTTTGTGTGTGTATTAGGAGAAGACCAGCGCTCTGTCTCTTAGTAATGTAGCAGGAGTCTTCTACATCCTGGTTGGAGGTCTGGGTCTGGCCATGATGGTAGCGCTGGTAGAGTTCTGCTACAAGAGCCGGGCTGAAGCCAAAAAAATGAAGGTATGTTATCTTTTCAAATACCAGTTTTAATTTGAATTAACTTTCTATTTTACAGTAACAATATAATTAGTGTTAATATATTATTATTGATATTAAATCTTCTACTTGTAGGATTGTAACTAAAATATGATCAGAATCTGTGTGTTGTGTAATGGTTCAAGACAAGTGAACCAGTCATCCAGTCATAAAAACCAGTAAAGCTAAAACCTGCTTGATCAATACAATGTGTATTGCACCTCTATATGTTTGAATTTCAGACCTTATAGAAGTAAATCCAGTCTAATGTAACAAATAGTATATTTTTTATGTTTTTAATGATACCATCCATGTTGTACACCTTTATGGTCATTTACGAATTTGCAAAAAAATTTATTGTTACATGTTTCTGGTATTTAATCCACCCGGTTAGTTCAATGAGGGAATTAAAAGCGATAGAAATAACCCTCAGTGTAACATAGCTCAATAGCACCTCAGCCTGTAGCCTCCACAGTAATCTTGAAGTTGAAACAATAAAAACTGAACATTGGAACCTTCATACAGTTGTTCTTTTGCAGGGCTGTTAGCCAGTATTGGTTTTAGTTTGTGGACCTAACAGTCTATAGGCATCTTGATCCAGATTCATAGCAAATGCAAGGTCTCAACAGCATAAGCATCAGAAGCATCAGAAGCATCAGTCCATTCAGTCTATATTATTTCGAACTGCCTGTGAAGTCCTCACTGTCTCCTTTATTTTTATTGATCCTGCTTGCCTAAGCTTCATATTTCCATAGTTAGAAACTTGAAACAGTCATTGTGAAACTGGTCCTTAATGATTGTCATTGACGTAGTTATTTTAATTTGTGTTATTGTTGTAAATTCTGTTTTCTTAGACATTTGAGTAGATGGAGGTCAGATCTTTACTCCCAGTCCATGGAGTTTTTATATGCTTATTGGTGGATCTAGTTAACAGCTGCTGTAGTGAATTTGTTTTTTGAAAAACAACAAACTACTTCTTCACATGAGCAGTATTGGTAATAGCTGTATCATACACTTGAGTCTGATATTTCACATTCTGGTTCTGTATACCCAGACTTTCTGTGTATCTGCTTCAAAGCTAACTATGACCCTTTATGCGATATTTCTTTATCAGCAAATGGAACACCCTCATTTGTGTGGTGCATCAGTCATTTAATTATTAGTAGTAGAACATTAAGGTTTTTAAACTTTGAGTCAATTATGAGTCAAGATGTGAATGTCTTCCTCCATTTGTCTCCAGCTGACCACTGAGTCCTGGTTGATCACAATTGGCCTCTTCCCAGTTGGTGCAGTGAGACAGCTGATGCTGACTGTTTCCAGTGGTCATTCAGTCTCTTGTTAAGGGTTCTTGCAGTCTCACCTATGAAGTGTACCTGTGTGATGCCATGGTGATGTCATACATCACTCCAGTCTTCCTCTCAATGTTAGATTACAGCTGACAGGAGGTTATGGATACAAAAAAAAACTAAGCTGTAAAGCATTCAGTTAAGGAGGCGGTACCACGGCTCTTGGTGAAGTTTGGGGGGTTATCCATAGATAAATGTCATCGTTATATATATTTGTTTCATACACATTTAATGTTACAGCTGTTGGAATACATATGTTTCAGTTTGTTAACTGTTAACATCATTAAATGTGTATTTCTTTTGCAACATATAACACGAGGCATTAGTATAAAAGTTATCTAAACACCTTGTGAGGGAATTTGTCTGAGCTTGCCCAAGCATACAAATGTGCGTTTAATCGTCTGTTAAATCCCTATTCAGTGGTGCTCTTGACTTCTCCATTACCTTGGGTCAATGAACCTCTGGGTCCAAATTCCATCTTGTTGCTTAGCCACTTTTATACTTCCTTGCAAGCCTGTTTCATTTACATCTGCAAATATTTTATGAGAAAAACAGAAAACACTTTTATTATAAGAACATTTCTAACGTTCATTTCTAACATCACTACATTTGTGACTAATACCAATATGTTTTGGTATAATTTTATTTATTCTCATTGTTTATTCATCTTTTGTGTTTATGTGCACTTCATAGTGGATAAGCTGTCTGTATTTGGCTGTTCTGTTTCTCATTGATGAGATTCTCTTATTTACCTTAACTGACGCAATATGGATACTCATTGTGCTTAAAGAGGCACAAGTAGCCATAGCATCCCAAAGGCAGGTAGTTGGTGACTTCAACCTCATCATGAAAAGCATATTCAGTAATAGTGAAGTGGCAGTTGTTGATGTACTTGCTTTAGCTGGTGATGTGACGTTTCTTTTTCTTGACATGTCTTTCCTCTGCATTTGGTATATATGTCTTTACTCAGAAAACAATTCTTGACTAGTTACTATCAGTTAGTCAGTCTGTTTTTGCTAACTTCCTTTCATACATTGTTTCACTCCGCGTTACTCCTTGTAGCTCTCATTCCAGTTCAGATCTTCTCTTCTCCAAGTTCACAAACTACATGTAGACTGAATGACTCATCTACTGTCTTTGCAACAGTAAATAGCTGTTACACTCTTTCATGATCGGGAACCTCAATGCTCCTCCTGTATTTGAGGCTTGAATCTCAGTGAGATTAAGTCTCTTTTCCAGGCTGAAAAGGAAAATTCTGAACAGTGTGATACCTCTATAAAAGGAGCTCAGTCTCCAGCCGTGATTTCAAAAATTGGATTCCATTACCATTTTCAGCCCAGTCTGCAACATTCAAAGACATGTGCTAACTGAGATAGTCCAACACATGAGAACTTTTGGTTACAGTTCCATGGAGCCACCTCTGAAACTGAGGTTCTGAGAATGGCCACACTGTGTTGTTGGTTTATTACCTTGTGGATGGCATTCTCAGCTAGTCTGGCACCCTGTTAGGTTCAACCGCCACCATTCACCAGGTGCAGGTCGATTGACAGTTCTGCTACACTCTTCACCACTGTGTCCAAGACATATGGCTATACAATCATATACAGTCAAATAAAGTTGATTACCAATCTTTGATTTTAAGAATTCTGGCATCAAGAACACTCAACTGCCCTTGTATTATCATTTTTTTAGCGAAGAACTGTGGGGACAGTAATCCTGTGTTGTTAGGGGCAACCTTAAATGTATAGATAGAATAAAGAAAGCTAGCCCAGAATATGCAGACTGAGACCTGTTCTTGAAACCTGAGAGGAAAGATCACCTGTGAGTACCTGGTAGCCAGGTCTATACTGGGCATCTCCCATGTGGGCCAACCATTTGCAAAGCTGAACACTGGGGATTGGCAGATTAAGGTGATTACCCCAAAGTGCAAAACCTGGCTCCTGACATGTGGAATTTAGCAAGTAACAATTACAGTTTTCTCAAGGAAATACATTGGGGTTTTTTTTATTTGTCTTTATTTTTTCTCTCTTTTTTATTCTTTTCCTGCTAATTATTCCAAGTCTTATTATAATTATTCTGCCTGTTTGACTTGGAACCCAGAGGTTTGAAGCGCACTCACATGTCGTTATAATTTATTGTTAAAAAACTCTCTCTCTCTCTTGTTTTTCTCTCGTTACTGTATTAGTATAAGTCCTTACCTCTTTTGTAGTTATCTACTATTGGTGCTATCAGTACACAAAATATTGTTGTCACTCCATAGAGAAATGATGGTCATACAGCTGAAGAGTCATCGTTGTTCCATAAGCACACATCGGTATGGTAATAACAATGACTTTATTTTTGTTATGAAGGTGGCAGCCAACACCTTGTCGTCCCCCCAGCACACAGGAAACTACACACACACTCTGTCTTCTCCTCAACATGCCCCCAACTTCAACCTGCTGTCCCCCAGCCACCAGCCAAACTACGCTACCTATAAAGAGGGCTACAACGTTTACGGCATTGAGAGCGTCAAGATCTAACACGGGTAGGAGAGTGATGATTGATGGCTAAAACTTTCCTCACCTCACAGTCATAGACAGTTTTTACATAATTACATTTTAGTTGGCATTAATAAAGCCACAAAATAATAATTCAAATTACATCTGCATTCATATTTTGGTGGTGCATTGCAGCTTCAGTGGCAACACTCATGCTTCCCTTTTAATTTTCCTTTTCATTCTTTCCGACATTTACCAAATTTCCCCCTGGGAAAAATAAAGTATTCTGATTCAGATTGATTTTAAGTCATAAAGCAGATGAATGACAACAGTATTTCCATTAAAAATAGAAACTGAGAGTAATAAGTATGACTCATCATAATTACAGTTTTAAAATCTGTGTTATGCTGAATGTATCACATCAGCCATTATAATAGAAGTACTTTTCTCAAGCTTTAATTAGCCAATAATCTATAATGATAAGGTACAGCTTAAAAAGTAAGACCCATCATTTAAAACCGAAACAAGTAAAGGCCTTAAAGCCCTGTTTCTATTTTACCAGTGGTGGTATTACATGTAATACTAAATAATAATATAACCTGCTCTGAAATTAAAAGCCAAAAATGAATGACTTATGCTTCAGTAATATCCATGTATGGACAGTCAGATGCTTATTAAAAATGAAAGTTGCCACTGAGGCTGGTTGGCTTCCTGAATTGTATTATTTACTGTATATTCAGGTAATTATGTGAATGCAGAAAGTTCTCCTTGACAATCGGTAGTATCATGTAAACCATAAAGTATCTGTTCAAAACTGTGTATGGCTGTGAATCTCCTTTCCTTTGTTCATTCATTACCCAACAGCTTGCTCACTTGTTCCTTTATCCCTTTTTTTAACAGCCCTCCTAAATCTTCCTCTTCTTCTTCTCTCTGCCACTTCTCCCACCTTATCCGCACTCTTCTGTCCTTCCCTCCCTCCCCTTTTCCTCTTTGCTCCTCCCCTCTTTTCCTTGTCGTCTTACCCACTTTTACCTTTTTCCTTTTTTCTTTACCTGATCCTCACTGCTTCCCCTCTTTCGCCTCCTCCTCTCTCACGTTATAGCCAATCATCCTCTTTAATTGACTGACTCATTGGCCAATCACCCTCATCTGTCTTAATGTCAGCTTTTCATGAGGCAACCCCATTATTTCATTTTAAAGATGGGATGGTTTGGACTGGTAGCATCATCAAACACTGGACACCTTGCTATTACACTTGTATTACACACAAATGTTGATGTAATGTAAGTGTATTACAGTAGTAAATACCACTGTTCCCTTTCAGTCAGTTTACTCAGTACAGCACATACAGAATGGGATTTCAAACCCTTCATGGCCTGGCTGAAGATGTATTATGACTAAAAGGCAGATGTCTTGTGTAAGGATCAGTCTGCACATTGAAACTTCAGTGTTTTCACAGTTCTTATGCCCTTCTATTATGCCCTTTATGTTAGAAACAAGACCAAAAATAACGACTGAAGTTCACTCTGGTGCTGTATTCTTGGAAGAAGGAGCAGGTCACACACAGACAGGAGTCTCTGCAGGAGTGCTCAAAGTTTCCTTAGAGCATTCCCCTTTTGTACACCCCTTACAGACACACTGTCCCTGAACATAGGCAAAACAATGCATGGTTCTCAATCATAGACGGTCAAAGGTTTGCTTCACCGTTCTCGAGGCCCAAGCATCAGTTCAGCAAGGGCATGAGCTCACGTTACATAAACCACATAGATAGAATTTCTCTAACACCAAAAGAGTTAACTAGCTTCATCCAGTTAGCTCGGTACATTATTAGTGAGATATGACATGGCTCAGAATCAGCTATCCTGTTTCAGCAGCAACAACAATAGCCTCATAATGTTAGTTGCCTGCTAATTATTGGGCACTATTGTTCCAAACTTAACTGCTTGGTCTTGATTGAGGTTAGGAGTTGGAGCCCTCCGGCAGCCTCAGCCAATAACACTTTGAGCTAACTTTTGGCCTTGAGGCAGAAGCTATTGAAGTTGACAGTTTTTTCCCCATCTCCTTGAGCAAAAGGGGCGTAGGAAACTCCTTCTCCTGTTTCCAGACTTTATGTAGGAGTTCACTTAAAAATGGAATAAACAGCTACCAACCTGCATCTCAGTACGCTGCTATGGCTGGTATTTAAATTGAGATGGAGCTCAAAAAGTGGTTTTAGTCAGTCTGTCAGCTGTGGAGCCATTTGTGGCCTCTCTGGGACCTTGTCATAATCAGGGGGGCACAGCTAGCAGAAAATTACTAGGAGCAGAGAGGCTCCATTTAGGCTCTTTACTCAGGCTACAAACTTAAGAGGTGATGTGTCTGGTGATGTTTGGGATGCATGTGCTCTTATTAAGTGTATTGATGGCCTTACTCAGCAAGATTAGGATCACCTCACACTACAACCCCCTATACAGTCTCAAAATTCCCTCTTTCTGGACTCAAATACACTTTTTGTGCAAGGTTTTAGATGAAAAGTTTCTCAGGTGTCTTTACAAAGTGTTTCTAGAACTTATATTTCCAATGGAGCCTTCTGATTATAAACAGTGCTTATGGTTGGAACATAGCAAGTCACATAAACTCAGTAAAACACAATTGTGAAATGACGCTATTCTCAACTTAGGGCAGATTTCCAAGTCCAAGTCCAAAGTTTTCCAAGTTTTTGAAGTGACACACATACACAAAGTATTATCAATGATTATTGTTAAAGTTTCAGGTATGACCACCGTGTCTGTGGCAACTGCGTCAACAACACAGTCGTTGGGGACAAGACCGAGCAAGAGGTCAATATTACAGTTCCCCTTCCAAAACTGAATTAAGATTGTTGTACAGCCTCAGTTTAGACTTGCAAATGTCTTTCTTGTCACAGAGGGTGAGTATTTGTTGATCTGCTTACCTTCAGGGAGGTTTCAAACTGTCCCCTGTCTGTTTTATTTCATAACACAAAATGATGTTCCTTCTTGGGACATGGGATATTGTTGAGGGTGTGAGGGTCTATGATTTCTTTCATACAAGACTTTGGTTCATGGAGTGACTAAGGATACTGCCTCT
This sequence comes from Amniataba percoides, assembly GCA_037176925.1. Classification (NCBI taxonomy): domain Eukaryota; kingdom Metazoa; phylum Chordata; class Actinopteri; order Centrarchiformes; family Terapontidae; genus Amniataba; species Amniataba percoides. The sequence continues at coordinate 1,487,480 of JBAJHX010000051.1, forward strand.
GTGTGGTGTTTAGTGGCTTTAAGCTCTTGAACTTCCTTTTGCATCTGAAGAGCAAAGAACTTTCATACCTTATGTGCTGTATAAGTGATAGACACCTATACACTGCACTCAAAGGTTCCTTTATGGGACCATATATTAGTCAATCTGATAAGGAGCAAAGCCCAGTGACTTCTCCTTACTTGTATCAGCAAAGATCTTGCATTGATTCACGGTGTGAGGGCACACCAGGACACCATAGACAAGGGCAATGTTACGAGAGTTTCTAAAAGACCTATCAGTGAGTGGTATTTGTGTAGCAGCTATTTGTTCTTAATTGGGTTGATTTTATTTTGTGAAGTCATCCATCCAACCATCGTCTTCCGCTTATCCGGGTCGCGGGGGCAGCAGTTTGAGCAGGGATGCCCAGACTTACGTCACCTCAGACACTTCCTCCAGCTCTTCCGGGGGGACCCCAAGATGTTCCCAGGTCAGCCGAGAGACATAGGCTATGTCCACACGTAGCCGGGTATTTTTAAAAACGAACATTTCCGCCCCTCCGTTTATAAAAAAAACCGTATCC
>JBAJHX010000051.1:1488138-1505822 GCA_037176925.1 Amniataba percoides
TGTCGTGTGGATGACAGGTCAAAACGTAGGAAAATATCTTCGGTTTAGTAGATACCCGGCTACGTGTGGACGGGGCCATAGTTTCTCAAGCATGTCCTGGGCCTTCCCTGGGGTCTCCTCCCGGTGGGACATGCCTGGAATACCTCCCTAGGGAGGCGTCCAGGGGGCATCTGAGACAGCTGATTCCTCTCAGCCACCCTGCGAAGGAAACTCATTTCAGCCGCTTGTATCCATGATCTTGTGCTTTCGTTCATTACCCAGAGTTCATGTCCATAGGTGAGAGTAGGAGCGTAGATTGACCAGTAAATTGAGAGCGTCGCCTTTCAACTTAGCTCCCTCTTCACTACAAGAGATTGCTACACCAACTGCATTACTGCAGACACTGCACCAATCCACCTGTCAATCTCACACTCCATCTTTCCCTCACTCATGAACAAGACCCCAAGATACTTGAACTCCTCCACTTGAGGCAGGACCTCTCCACCCACCTGGGTAGATTTTATTCATATTGCTCTGTGTTTTGCCCCAAGGGACTCTATGACATACAGACTCCCAGTTTAGATAGGAAACCAGGATTAAATGGAGGAAACTTCAGGGAAACCCTCTCCCAGTATGAAAAGACATGCAATAGATGTGTCCACAGAACTATTTGTTGCAGGATGCTTTTTGGAGGCCTCATGACCCAAACAGTTATTGTCAATACACATTCTTTATGTTATGAGTTGCACAGCAACCAAAGTTCTAGATGGTGAGTTTTACCCAGAAAGTTTTGGCAGTGCGCAAGTTGTTGCCTATCAACTAAAGCATGCTAGTCGGCTTAGCAGGGTTAATCACATTCAGTGGATTAGTGTCAAACTGTATGCTGACATTGTTCAGCTGAAGTTGGGTATGTCTGTAGAAACACTTCAAACACGTCATTCGTGAAGGCATCACCCAAATGTGATTATCAGCGGAACTTCAAAGTTCTTCCCAGGCTTCTCGCTGTAGAATGTATCTCATATTATATGTGTTGAACTGAATGAATCATCTGAAAGGGAATAAAATGATGACTATACTCCCTGTTTCCTGAAGGAGAGGGAACAGGTACATCACCATACAGCCTCAGAGCTGAGCTTGATGAAGAGCAGATATCAAACTGAGGTATTATATGTGCAGATGTTGACTGCACAAAAATCTGATATAATATACTCCATCCACTGTGCCTTTATCTCTCCTTCAGGGAACTAAGACTATAGTCTGCCATACAAACATAATCTAATACATTGCTTCTATGCACATTCTGCATTCATTCATTATGCAATATAATGCCACATTGTGCTTTGTCTGTGACTTCCAGAAATGTTCTAGAATTTAAAATAATTACATTTCTGTCTTTCTCCTATTCCGTGTGTGTGTGTGTCAAATTGGTAAAATACTCATGGTATATTTCATTTCATCTTGCAAAAAGTATACTGAGCTGGTTATTAGCAAAATTTCTGGAAAATTAATGTTGTAAGTTTTGAATATTTGTGGATAATGTAATGGAAATACACATTTTGCTAACTAATTTTTGCAGCTCTGTCTGCAACTGGCCTATGACCTATGACAAATAACCCTTTCAATGACCCACACTGGACCCAGTAATAGACAGCATCATCATGTTTCTTCTGAGGCTCCAGTTTGTAGTATATTACATTACATTTTACTTATAAACCTTACATTACATAGAATAATCCTCAGATAAAACTCACCTTTCTCTCTGTCCGTGTGTTGTCTCTCTCTCTTGTGATCACCTACATGTGTGTTCTTTTTGTTTCTCTCTCTCTCTCTCACTCCTTTTTTTCTTGGAGGTTAAGATGAAATATATTTGAAACTCTATCGTGTTATCATCTGTGGCTCCTGGTAACAGCAACAATTCACATAAACCAGACACTCTGTGAACTGTGTCAAACACTGGTCTGGAGCAAGGTCAGCACACATCTGTTGGCCCTTTCTGATAGACCTCCAGTGTGGGATTGATCTGTGTCAATGTGTCGCTCTGAATGGAGTATCACAACAAAGAGTTTCAGAGTAAAGGTATAAGTAAAAGAGGTGTCTGTCTTTGCAAAGACTTTTTAAGACAGTGTTTCCCACACTAAGAATGACCGAACTTGAATATGGTTTGAGTCTGACAGTACTGACTGAAGATCGAAGAATATGTAATAAAAGATAGTCAAAGCTGATGACACCACTCTGAATTTCATTTAATGACTGGTAATGTATGTCCGAGGCACACAGGTCACAGTGATGAAATTATTAGAAATACTTTCAGGAAATATGCTATTATGCTTTCTTTCTAAAACCCAAACCTGTAAACCTCGTTAAAAAACACATTGTATCTACTTTGTTTATTTGGCACACACACATCTATAATGATGGGAAACTATCATGTATTTATCTACCATGTCACACACTTTTGAATCCAGCCTGTTGTTCTCTACACAGTCTTCCCCTGTGTGTATGGACTTTATCTCACAGCCTGTGCTATAGCTGGAACTCTGCACAGAACAGCTAAATGGGTGGACACACTGTTGTTTGTCAAGAAATGTTTCCAGTAACTCTACTAACTGCAATTTTCACATTTCTGCCAGGCATCATATCACGCTTCTTGTGTCACTTTTGGGAAGAAAACAACTAAGCATATTTCCCAAAATAATGACTTATGATAATGTGTTAATGAGGAGTTAAATTTCCTGTCCGAACAGATGGCCTTCTAGAAGCAGCTCTCTATCTCCTCTGGGTTTTGGTGTTAATCATTAAAACACAACCTAACTTATTCTTTCTTTGTACAGATGAAATTCACAGATGCAATGCGCTCCAAAGCTCGTCTATCCATCACAGGATCGACCAGTGAGAATGGTCGTGTCCCAGTGGCTTACCTCCGTCCAGGATTACCCATGAGCCTCAGCATGACTGATCTCTCCTGACCACGCCCGAGCCAGTGCCTTACAGCCAATCAACACACATCCTCCCTTCCCCTCTGAAAGTGAATGGAAATGCTTGTCATCTCCGTCTTGTGATCTGCCCCGATTTTCAATCTGGAGTTTAGCCAATCATACCTCTCTGAGGACTGATCTCGCTCTTTCACATCTAGCCTAGAAAGACTGGACAGATGTTGTCCTCCCACCACTTGGCTGTCAGGCTTCAGCAAAGACCTGCCCACCTATGGAGTGAATCACTTGACCATCAGCAAGAAAGATGGGTGGTCATTTGCAAATTCACAAAAAACAATCAAGCACAGTGGACAGTTTTCTAAACAAACACACATCATTGTTTCATAGATTTTTGCCATGGAGGCTCCTCTTGTATAGAAAATAAGGACAATAGTGATGCTGACTTAATGCAATAACAACATTAATCAGGGATGTGATCTAGATGTGTGGGTATAAAAGCAGAATCTTGGTTTAAATGATTGAAGTGCTATGAACAAACACAGACGTCCTGAAAAATCACATCCGTGAAATAGTAGTAATTGTGATAGCAGATAATGATAACGATGTTATTGTTCCTAATTGTTTCCCTTATTTCTGCCTGAAAATCCCTAATTAGTAGAGACTTTTACTTGACCCAAGAGATGCATGAACTGGCACACAGACATACACACACATACACACACACACACGCATAAAAACACTTGAACAACACACATACACAAGCCACTGGTATAAGATACATATACTATACACAGGAATGGGCAAAAAAGTACAAAATAAAGTGACAAATCAAAAAATATTTTAAGCCCCCTTATGCAGGATTTAAAAGCGTTTGATTTTGGTTAACATTTCTGACACCTAGTGGTAGCATCAACAAAACAGTATCAGAACAAATGCAACCCTGGAACAAAAAACATAAAACATCATAATAACTTGAAAGACACTATAAACATATAAAACTACACTACTTATAGATAGATGAAATGATCAAACAACTGCAAGTATTCAGACACAAATATACTACTTCGTTTAATAAGTTAGCATTTAGTTCTTGGTGGTACTGTTGTGCTTACATCTATAGAGTATCCTATTAATAAGTAGAGTCTTTGTGAAAAGTATTACCATAAAGGACTCACTAGTTTACATTTTGTTCTCCTTTATTGGTAATAGCTTAACATTCAAAATGATTCTTTGGCTGTGTGAAGCACACCACTCTTCTACCATATGACAGTCACATAGCATATGGCAAAAGAGCATCTTTACCGTTATAGATCATGTGAAATCAGTTAAACTACTTTTCATTGTCCAGGTTTAACAATAGAATTACAATTAATTCATTCATGTAAGATATTACCCAGAGTAGGGTCAGCCACAGAACAAGAACACTGGACCTGGATTTAGTCCCCATCAGTGAACGAAAGGTAGTGTTGGTTGGTGAGAGTCCTGCTGTGTCCTGGTTACTGCACACCTGGCTCCCAGTGGTTAATATGGAAAGTTTTGCTCGTGGGTAAAAACGTGGAGCTGTTCACTTAGTGTGTGTTGGCAGAGGCATGCCGTAGTACCAGATGTGACAGGCCGAGGACAGGATTGACAGAGACATGGTAAAACACAGAGTTTGCAGGTTAAGGCCTGCCAACTGCAAGTAGAAATGAACTGTGACAGCACTGACAGATTATCATCAGCATGAGAGGGGTTAAATGAGACTTGTATTAAGTCAGTATAATTGTATTAAGTTGAACTGGCCTACCTAAACATAACAGATGGTATTTGTGTTGAGGTCACTTTATGTAACAGCGTAATCTGTTACATTGGACTACATTGACACCTGAAAGGTGCCTGACTCACATCTTTTGTGGATAATATTTTGATCAGGGTAATGAAGAGGGGAGGAAGAGTGAGGGGACAGAAATTGTGAATACATGGTGATCTGGTCATTTAGTCCCAGAAAAATTACACACAATATGGCTAGTGTCAAGTATTTATACTGTGCCTAGACTTGCACATCCACACTTTTTGTATTGCAGTTTATGTATTCCACTGACATGACATGTTACATGTAATCAATTTATTTATCTTTTAGACAAATGACCAAGTGGGTTTGACTTGCAGCCAGCATTAAGAATGTTGTTGGACTTACTGGATGTTGCTGCACTGCTCCACCTAAACACATGTTGATGCTGAATGTACACAGTGCACATTTATTTATTAAACAGGGAAAACACAGATAAATCTTGTAAGATATGAAGAAGAAATGCATCTCATAATTCATAATGGTTGTGAAGCTGAAGCTATTTGGCATTTGTTTATATTGTTTTTCATTTAAAAAAAAACATAATTTAATACCTTCAGTAGTCAGGAACCTGTGGAGTGTTTGATGGCCTTGGGAACTGTATTTCTGATTATGGTGCAAGGAAACCTGGTTTCCTTGTGATACTGTTAAAGCATAAATAAAGAGCAAGTGTATTTTATCCTCATCACATTTAAATATAACTCAAATGAAGAAATCAGAGTCACATTTAGCTCCTGTAAACCTAATAACTCCCCTACTCTCATTGAACAACAAGAAGATAAACGAAGGGCTGAAAACACCATCATCCGAGGCATTTTTGCAAGACCTTGCAAAATGAAATAGATGTGCATGTTTCTCAAACCACTAGATGAGATAACATGGCATTACAAATACATTATTAGAGTTGCTTTGTTTAAAGTTGTGCCCCTTTAAATATTTGTTTATTTAAATATAGTACTTATACATATGAGAAATCCTGCCCATCCCTGTCTATAGGTAAACACACAGCAACATAGTGATCTGTGATCACCCACACAGTACATCCGCACACACTGACATACATTACCACCCATGGAACACACCTCTACCCTAACATTTGCACGCGCACATGCACATAGTATTGTCATACGAGTTCTGAAGCCAACTGGATGATGTGCCAAACAGACTGAGAACCAATCAGAGCTCTCAATGCTCAGCCAATGGCAGCTGCTGATACCTGAGCCAATAGGAGCTCTCACTGCTGTGAGGTGGACAAGAAACTGTGAACAAAAAAAACCTTCCTTTTAATAAATATACTGCACTGATGAAGGCAATGAAGACAAGGAGGATGAAGACCAGGAGGACAAAGAGAGGACGAAGAGAGCGTTTGCATGTCACTTTGAGTTTTTTCTTTCAGATGAACTTTGCCAGCCTGAAGCTTTGTGCCTGGCTGCATTTTAGTGTTTAATAACAATAGTAGTAATAAGAATAATATTAACAATATTAATTGCAGTATTAACGTGGTTCTTGTTATGTATAGTGTATGCTTTTAAGATCTCAAGTCTGCTATTTTCTTTCACCAGGAAGCTGTTATTTGTGCTGCTAGTTAGAGGCTAGCTGGCTAACTTAAAAGCTTCTCTCACAACATGATAAATGAGCAAGACGTGATAAACGGCAGGTAAAGTGAAGCTGAAAATGTCAAGGTATCTGCTTCCATTTCCTCTCATGCAATGACCACATGTGATAATTATCATGAGATTTATATGGTGTTATTATCAAGTGATACTGAGTTGCCACAGAATGGCTCCCAAACATCTCAACCACTGAGAGAAATGTGAAAATGATCACGCTTCACTTCTGACTTTGCCTCTGGTATAACTTCATTTTCTATTAAACTCATCAATTTTGACCAAAATCTTGTAAGTTGCTTTTCAACAGAAGATTTAGCATCAGGTAAATGGAGACCCTGAAAATCTATCACAAAGTGTGTATTTATTGTAACATATTACAACATACCTTAACATTTTAACATTTATTATATTAATAGTTTCTCTGTGGGCTGACCATTTTCAATACAGGCCTGCCTGCAAAATGTTTGTCTTAAAAAAACACAACACTCTTAAACAACACTCTGACATGGACTGTGCAGCATAGACATTGTTATTAGTGTTGAATTATCTTGTACAGAGGAGGTGGGGTGAATGGACAGATCATCAAGAGTCTGTGATGTTGACACAGGACAGCAATGTTCATTTTGTATTTCTTTCCAACTTGCATTTCCCAGTCACAGATAAGATGAACACAATGAACCTTTTCTTCATTCCACTCTGTAAAATGATTGCTGTCATGATTTATAATGCAATGCCAGAATCCCATTGGACGTGCATTGTGGAGATTGATGTATCTGAAGTGACAGTTAGCTGAAGAACAGAAGCGATCTGTGACATATCCGAGTCTTAAATAAGAGACCGGAGTTTGAAGAACAAGTACAAGTGGAGTTTTTTCACAAGCAAATAAAGTTTCTGTTCACCTTCAGTGTTACTCAACAAAGGCAGTGTGTGTATCCTTGAGGTCTAACAAACATGTTGAATGCATATACAGATGTTTTGAATATTTTTAAACCTGCATTGTTTACATGTTAACAGCTTTCTTCTTCCCCGCCTTGCTGGTGAATTTTACAGCCACCTGTAGATCAATGGAATAGTGTAACACCATCGGCAGGACCGTGCATCACATCACCGACATTCTTATGTGCATGCATGTGTGTCCTTATGCACATGTAACAGGGATATGTAATAATTCTGTATTTGTTTCATTGCTAACAAATCCCACTAAAAGGCAGTAAAATAATTATGTGTAAGTCAATATTTCAATACCTTATGACTGTTTAATCTGTTAGTGGCACACAGCTCCAAGTCCACTGGTCCCACTGAAGAAATCTTTAAAAACCGAGCACAAATATATAATTTCACTTTTTAAAAAAAAAAAGTTCCTCAGATAGGAAGAAGTGGTCGATTTGTTGGGGATTATTTTCAGTAGTGGATGGATCCACATCTAGTGCTCGTGTTTTAATGGGGCTCTATGACTATCAGGCTCTGATACAACAGATCATGGAATTTCTTGGCAGGAACAGCAATACAAAATATCATATACTAAAGCAGTAAACATACTGTAGTTTTCATGCAAAGATATCTAAGATTAAAAACCTGACTGAATTAGTAGAATTCTACAAGCACAAGTCTGGTGATATGATGTGTCTAGATACATTTATTTTTCATTTTTATTGTAGATATTGATCTTGAGTAGACTATAAATTTCAATTTAGTTTTACAGTGAGACATTTTGCATGTAAGCCAACTCTGTCTATCTGTATGTCTGTCTATCCGATTAGAATGTCAAATTGACATTTGAGATAAATATATTTAGTTTATGTAATTTTAAAGGCCCACCAGACAGGTGAAGTATATATTTGATGGGCTGAGATAATATTAGTAGTTTGTATTGTATGAATTGTGCAAACATGAGACAGGGTGACAATGTGATGCCTTAATGTTATCACAGACTGGGGTGAGATGTACTTCGAGCCCATGGGGCTTTTGCTGCATCATCGCACAGCTGCTGTGTAGAGTATGAGATGGCTTTAAATAGCTTTGTGTTGACTCAGTCAGATAGTAACTTAAATGTTATTTCTGTACCCTCAGAAACAGAGACTTAAGGCATATGTGTGATTTACTGTGACTCTAGTCGACGATAAGATTACAAAAGCATAAATGTAGACAGACAGAAGACAGTTATTACCTGTTACATCTTAGGACCTAAATGTCTGTGGTTATGTGTGATGAAACCTATTTCAAAATGTGTCAGGTGCAAAAGTCAGTTTTGGCACATTATTTACAGTTACTGGAATCCAGCCTACCTGCCACTGGAGTGCAGCACAATCTTAATCTTGGGAAGGGGAGTTTTCAAATGAGCATATTATATTTGAAATGTTAACATCATCTGTCTTGTGTGTGGTTAGAATGGCAACTCACTTTAACCATCAAAAACATATATTTACATATGTATTATACAATTATGCATTTAGCCAGTTGCAAAAAATATGTGTACAGTATATGTTTTTAAACACAGAAAGTTGTGAATTGACAGGAAAATAAAAAAGCAATCATGAATCATTCTGAATGATTCATGAACAAAATGAACCTGTTGTGCTCTTTGTCAAGCAGGTAGGTGAAGCATGTATGGATTATTAGACATCTAAAATTAAATTCACTTATTACAAGATTTAAAAAACAATTTTAAAAAAGAATAATGATATAATATAATGCTAATATTTCAGTTATGTAAGAACTGATGTGTATTTTATCAAGGGAGGATGTGAAATGTGAAATGTACTACTAAATGTCATGATGCCCAGCAGCTATTGAGTTCTGCAGGGAGACTCCGCTACCAGGTACACACCATCTCTGCCTATAACTTCTCTATCAGTTCCTAATGTTTTGTCAGTGTCCTCCCTGATTGATAAGGGCTGCTTCCAATGACTCCTAAGTAGCCAAGTCCTTTAGGCAGGTGCTCAAAAATCAATCATAAATGTATTGTTCATTTAACCTTGTCATTTTGTTTGCTGAGGTATTGAAACACTCTTTTTCTTCAGGGTTGATCTTCATGTGATGAGCTTTCACATAATGTGGGGAATGATTGTGCAGAGGAGTAAAGTGATCAAAAGGCTCCCAAATGTGACATAGAGGAATTAAACACCAGCCACATAAAGTCTTCAAAGATGGCATGAATTGTCACATATCATCATTGATCATCATAGCTGCTGTGGTGAGGTCCAGCAGTGCTTCATGATAGCAGAACAGGAAAACTATTTGTGGGTGGGAGCTGCTACTTCATCCTGTTCTCTTGTTGTGCTTGCTAAAAGTTTAAAGGCTCTGACAGTTATAGAGCCTTTGTTTTGTGTCTTTTTTCTTTTTCCCATGTGGTTTTTCTGACTTCTATTGCATTAACAATATTTTCATATGCACATTTTGCACAATTGTTCTGACTAACTGAAAATCTGCAGTCAGCATTTCAGAACATTTTACAATTTTTGTAATAGTGGTGCCGATAAAAAGAGAAAAGCTGTTCAAAAGCTCTTTACCTTGTTCACCTGTACACTACAGTGTGATTTCAATATAGAAGTATTCAAAGTGGTTTCATTTTAGAAATACTGTTGTTTTTGCCCTCAGCACACAATGACCATGAAAGCCCCACATCCACTCGGTGCTACAGTAATTGGTTCATGAATATGCACCACTGAAGAAAATGTCAACTGAAATACTAAAAGCCTCAAGGCATCATTATTTAATCTTGAGGGCCTCTCCAACAAGACAGGCTCAAAATTTTCTTATAAGACTTTTATGATTTCATTGATATTAACATGGAGACATTAAATAAATTAGAACAAACTGACATGAAGGCCAGGTTGTATCCACAGTACTTGTGCATATCTGGCACTGCAGGCAAATAATGAGGCTGTCACATGTAGTCTACTGTTTTCACAGCACTGGATGGGTACTTGAAGGCAACTGAGCACAATACATAGAGAGTAGTTGGAAGGGAGGGGGATGAACTGCAGCCCACAGCTCATATTTGCCCTAAGGCAGAAGTATGTGGGTTAATCTGACCACAGCAGACACTGGATGAAGGCTTTTTAAAGGAATTAGACCGGAGTGCTTTCACCCATAATGTGGAGGAAGCACCTCTGCAGCTATATACATTTCCTTTTTAAAGCAAAGGTCACTCACTGATCCTGAATGTGCGCAACATTTTTTATACAGCGACAGACAATAGAGAAAAATATAATGTTATGAACCTCTTGATTGGCAGATAAGCCTGAAATAAGGTATATAAGCAGAATAACAGCTCATTCTTGTTTGCTGGGCTCCCTGAACATTTTCCAATGTTTGTAGTGAGTAAGAGATTTAGGAATTTTATTGACAATGATTGCATGATGTTAATTGTTGTGCAGTGACAATAAATTCTTGAATCTTGAATCTTGTGCTCTGTACACGTCACTAAAAGTCATTTGGGACAACAGTGACCTCCAGTGGATAATAAATGACTCTACAGCTCTCTGCAATACAAGAAGCCACAATATCATTTTTTTCCAACTACTTATGCACTACTAAGTTCTCAACACATTAAGTATAATAGCCACATCTATCTGTACCATGCAGTATAACACCTCATTGGTCCTCAGAGGCACAGGTTTTATAAATTAAACTCAGGAAGGACTCTGGATGACTTAACTTCTCTGCTTTCACTGTGCCCACATAAACACAAGGTACACAGGTAAATATATGTACTGTTATAGTGATCATTTCTTTATTTACTTATTTGTTGTGTACCTTGGTTACATCATAGTAGTGTTTCTCTGTTTCTCTGTGATTGAGAGTTAATATTTGTGGCTATAACAGTGGTAGGAATACTTGAGGCTTCTAACAAATTTACCTCTTAGCAGCGTGTTTATGTGTTTTGCATGTATCAGATAGAGCACATTAGGAAGACTGCGTGGCAGAGATAGCTTGATGTGATATTGTTTTCGGGCTGTACTGACTGGCTGTAATGTCTACGTCAGGTTTGACAATGGAGACTTGATACTCATTAGGTTGCAATAAATAGCAGCAGAAAATATATAAAATACAGTGCAAAGAAGAAATATATATCTGGTATGTACATGTCTGATATGGTATATTTATGTGCAAATTATTGTGTGCAAATATGCAATGATGAGGTAGTCCTTACAGAGATATGTATCTGGTATATACAATGATATCGTATGGTAGTTATATGCAAGTTATTATGTGCAAATATGCAGTGGTGAGGTAACCCTAACCACATCTGGGAAATACATTACAAAAAACAAAGATTATCATTAAGAATTATTATTAAAAAAAGGATCTACCTCTCACAGTGACCCTGCCATCCTCTTCAGGGCCACTTCCCAGGATGCCATTAAATTTGTCCACTTTGACAAAGAAGATAGTTCTGAATAGATATCTAAAAACAGACTTCATCTCAAAGGTTGGCAGAGAACCTGAAAAACATATGAGGGTCACTGCTTGGAGAAAGTGGATGTCATTCAGTCAACACATGAAAAAACAGTGAAGCACTCTTTAGCATTTAATCATTTATGTAGTGCATATTATAAGCTAATTGTACCTCAAGTATTTACGTAAAAAATACTCAATATAAAGACAGAGAAACTGTTAATTGAGTGATTTATGCAGTTGACTGAGTAATTCACTTACAGGTTTTGTTTCGTTTTAGTCAATAAAAAGTTTGACTAAACTAAAACTAAAAACTTTTTTTTTGTACTCGGCAGTTACATTTTTGCATTTCATTTGATTGTGCTTTTTACATGTTTATGTCGTCTGAGCATTTTAAGAGTATAACTCTGGTCAGTGTTAGCCATGGTTATAGGTGTTAATTAGAGACTGTAACAGTATACACACACAGGACGCTTAAATAACTTACTCATATCATTCATCACATCATTCACTATGATGATAAACATCATTTGTGTCTCTGTAAACAAAACTAACTTGTATATATATATATATATATATATATATATGATAATTATATATATATATATGATGAATAAATAATTACCTACATTAACATAACAAATGACACATAAATGCAAAATGTAATCAGTTAACATTCTCTTACTTTACCATTATGTTTGTGGTGTGGCTCCAGGGATGCCAGTGTTGCTAAGCTGATCCAACACATTGATCTGTACTTATCAGTATCAGATTGATCACCATGAAGTTTTGTACAGGCACTGACTTTGGTAATCCCCTGACTTTGCTTCAAATGTAACCATGAGTGACAGGTGGTTGTGTACAAGGTGTACAAGGCAGTAAGGAAAAGGACCCATGTCACATGTCACATGAACTGTGACATGTGGGAATGAGGAGAAGGGTAGGAAAAGGATATTGAAGCAAGGGGCTGGTGGGAAATTCTGAGAGCATCTGGTGGATGGATGGAGAAAGGCAAGTCTAGCAAATACATAGAGTACGTAGGGAGTAAATAATGCACAGGCCTGGGGGAGGAGAGAATGAGGCTGAACGGAAGATCAGAGAGGCAGAATGAGCAAAAACAGGATGGAGCAGCTGTTATCAAAGTGAGGTTGACATGTTTGGTTCTTAGTGAAATATCAATAAGAAAATATGCACTCCTTCAGGATGGGCTTTCACAAATGTGATGACCCTTTATCTTTCCATACAGTACCACCATCAGGTCACATTTTTCACTTGTTCAGTTAATGACAGCACACTTCCAAAACTCATGACAGCTGCTGCCAAGACAAAGAAAGAGTGAGGCAGAGTAGAACCAGAGAGAAGGGCCAAGAACAGGAACAGATGGAGGGAGGGATGCAGAGAGAGACATATGACCATGTGTCTGCAGAATCCAGCTGGACCTCGTGCTATGTTTGTTCTATGTTCATATTAACTGCTATACATAAACACATTTTTGCTGCAGCAGTAGTAGTTTGCACAGTATTTTCATTTAAGGATAATATTCATGTGGATGTGCAAAGATATTGAGGTCATGTGTGGCAAAGATTCTTGCAGCCATGTCTGGGTCAGGGGAGGCTTTACTGAGAACTAGAGACACTATTTTGGGGGTTCAAAGCCCTCAAAAGTATACACAGATTACAAAGTATCCTGTGAAAATGAGTCATGAATCATTTGCATCTTTCTAACTTGTTAGAACTAACTTGTTAGCTAGTATGAAGCTCCTCCCTCTTCTAAATCTCATGAGCAACTCGTCAGTGATAGAAAGATAATGATTTTTAAAAAATGGCTATGTATTCAAATGGAAATCTCTGAGGTCATTACTTTAAAAAGATCTTCCATGTCTCTGGTGAAGAGTTTCTTCACCTCTGCAGTCTGCAGTCGACACAGTTTTATTGTGAATTCTCTCATCTCTGAAATTACTTTTAATTAAGATGTCATATAAATTCTATATTTTAATATATATATATATTTATATAAATCCCATTTTATACTGTATGATGTCGACCAAATATCCAACGCTCCACTGAAACAGTTTTCATTTTTCTGATGGAATCATCTTTTCTTTAAACTCTTCTCTTTCTGTCTGTTTTCCGTTTCCAGCTTTTCGTTTGGTCTCTCAACAAACTGTTGATAACAACATGTTGCGATACGCTGTAATGTAATAAAATAATAAAGTCTAGTTATCATATATTTATATATTAAAGTTTGGGAACCATCCCACAATGCCTAGCGCAGCACGTCACCGCGCCGTCACTCTAAGATGGAGATGTGTGAGTGTGACGGGCCGCCGCAGAGCTCAGAGAGTCGGAGAGAGAAAGGTATCTGTTCCGGTGTGTGGCTGTCTGCTGGGTATTTATAGTAACGTTACTCGGGGCTGAAAGTTGAAGGCGGTGTGACGGCGGAGATGTAGCGGCTGTTTCCGGCTGCTAACCTGAGCTCCGTGTTAGCCGGGCTGTGTGGAGCTGCAGGCCGCTGCTGGCAGAAATTAGCCTGCTGCTGTTTGTCGGAGCGGTCCGGGCTGTTATTTGGATCCTTTTAACGCCGTTTTACTTTTGAGAAGGCTTCAACACGTGTTTAAACGTGAACATCTTTGTTTAACTTTGTGCTGTGTTCACTCGTGAGCATGAATGAGTCTGTCCGGAGGCTCCAGCGGCGTTTAAGAGCAACAGCTGTTTGTCCAACCTGAGACCTCCCACTGACCGTGAACACATCAGCAGCTCCTCCATGAGTGTGCATGGATGTCCCTTAGGTTTTATTGGAGCCAATAAAAAGATATATATGTGAAACAGTATATAACAGAAAGGCCAAAACTGGTTTGATGTCAATTAGAAACAGTGGTAACTTGCATAGTTTGATTACGAGGTTGGAAACCAGCCTGACTTCGTTATGACTACAGGAGGTGAATTAGCAAGTCTAAAATTGGTTGATTTTGAACATTAAAATGTCCTGATCGGTACAGACTGCATCTCTGTCATTCTTTGCAAAAAGAAAAGAAAAGAAAGAAAAGTGTAAGGGACTCATATCCAGGCTATACATGTATTTCAAATATATATCATTATCAGTGTTGGTCTCAGATTCTCAAGTTCAGTATCAGTTGGGCTCTTATTTTATTTTGCAGTGAATTTGAATTATATCCTTAGCAAATATCTTCATTCGTAATTAAATACAGTTTTAGTTTCAGGGTCAAATGAATTATTTCCAGTAAATCTTCCAACACAAGGGAACACTCTTACAGCTTAACAGTACCTTGTCTCCATTACAGAGATGGTTGAGTTTTTGTGGTGATAAAGAAAATGACTGAGTTTGTGTTCACAGAAAACAGTCTCATCTGTGTGTAACTGACACGCTGATTGCTCAACATCATATTTACTTTACCTGTTTTCTTTTGACAGATTGATCTGACAACAACAAGTTTCTCTCCAGCTCAGCTGCCTTTTCTCTGATTTTTGCCAGATACGTTCAGTAACTAAACCATAAAAACACAACCAACAAGAGCGCTTTGGATTGCAGTCAGGAACTGATTCAGCAGGTACGGCTCTATCGTGGGAACTTTACCATATTCCTGCTGTACTGTGGGATATCAAACAGTATTTTTAGCAGGCTATTGGAAATGTATCTGGAAACCACCCTAAGCACAATTTTTGGAAAAGAAAGAATGAACATACGAAGAAAAATGGCAAGGTCAACTTTGAGTGTCCCCATATGTCGGAAGGAAGATTTATTTTTATAGTAAATCTGAAGACCAGAGGTTCTGTGTCATCAAGCATGGCAGAATTGGGCCTGCAGAAAGTTAGGTGTAAACTATGAGTAAAAATACTACAGCCTATAACTAAACTCTCAACAGCTAGAACACAACACCAGCAGTTGACTCACATAATCATTTTACCACACTTTTACCACTGTCAGGTCAGTTAATGACACAAATTAATCCTCACAAGACAGACTTTAATCTGGTCATTAGTATGATAAGCCTAGTTATGCTGAGGTTAAGAATCAAAATGCTGTATATTCTAGCTAAACTTATCAGAATACACTATATTTCACAAGTTGATTAGAGTTTAAAGCTGCCTCCTGCTCAATAACCAGCACGAATCCTAAAATGCTGAAAACTGTTGAATATCTCACTGTTTTTTGAAAAGTTGTGATTGAAACAGTTGGTCTGGATTTTTAGCCATTCACTGCTCTATGTCCTCTGGCATTTTCTCTTTCAATTTTAAACATTTTGCGGAAATAATCAATATGTGAAATGCATGCACCATACTACAGTATACAGTATAACACAGTGTAGATTTTCTTAAGATCCTTAATAATTGTTCAAAAATCTAGGCTAGTGGTCCAGACCCCTCAGCTGTCTAAACTTCCTGCCTGGGGATCTCAGTATTTACAAGGTTGGGGTCAGCAGTTCTGATTCACTATTGAATTTTTTTTTCAATGTCACTTCCAGCTGTGGAAAACTGCTGTTTTGTGGGTATTCTTTTTCTGACCAGTCTGTCTTCATTTGATTATTTCAGAGGTGAAATAGTGCTGAGGGGAGGAAAATATTCAGAGGACAATAACGTCTACCAATAAACCTTTGAGATGAGTTCTTCAGAGGAGGTGAGATTAAGTGGAATTAACATGCTGTATTTTGTCGTGACCATGATCGCCACACATAAAAGCCACAATGGCCATCACACACAGAACCATCACTTTGGTCAAACATTTGTTTGTGCAGATACCTGCAATGCTGCAGTACCAACAGGTGATTTTCAACTTTCCCAAGGCAAATTCAATATAATGTACAGATCCACAGTCTATGTAATGGTAAAAATGTCAACAAAACAAAACTTTTATTTCCAATTTGTAATACTTTTTAATCCTCCTGTTGTTAACTCAACAGGCTGTTGGAATTTTAATTCTTTTCCCTGTATAAAGTGTATTTCATCATATTTTCACATATTTTGTTCCTTTTTACTCATTGGTTCCTGTATCTATTTTGATTCCTTTTAACTCAACAGTTTATCCATGATGTATTAATCAGTTGAGTTCAATGTACATTTCTTTAGCACTGATTCCATTTACACAACCGTAGTCATGTCATACTCACCACTCTGCTGCTCTCAGCTTCTCTGTTTAACAGATGCACTGTTTCCATGTAATATTTAAACTCTTTCTTCTTATCAGCACAACAAAACCCTTCTTAGTTTTTGTTCTATAATCTGAAATCTGCACAGCCAAACTTGTATAGAAGAGAGTTAAGTTACCTACTACTGTTTCAAAACATTTTTTCAGGAAAGTTTCACATAGAGTCCTATAGGAAAACCCTACCTGCAGTCACAGACACACATTTGCATGTGGAAGCTGCCCATTGTAACCAGTCTTACCTGCTGTCCATTGAGCAGCTAAACTGGAGCAGTTGGAGGGGACAGTCTCTGCGTGCTCACTTCCCTGGCCAAATTTAAATTTAACCTTATTGTCACAAGCTTGAGTCATTCATGTTAGTTGCATTTAACAACTATCATTCTGTATTTATATCAAACTGATGCAGTAACACTAGCTGTTTAGCAACAACTTAGATACGGCACAATATGGACAGAATGTCATGTGACATGACATGTTGTCGAGTGTTTGCCATAATATAATGGTACGGGAAACACTGAATATACATTTTGCTTAAAGGCTTTCAATATGAAACATCTGTGTTGAGTTTTACTGATAACCTGGTTCTTTCTCTAGTCATTTAAATAAGATATTCATGTGAGAATTGAGCAACATTATTACCTAATAATCTTCCATAATATATCAAGCAGCATTTGATCCAGTCCTCTACTCTGATTTCTATGTTTCTCTCTGTTTTTCTCAGTTAAAAGAGACAGACACAGACAGGAGCAGACCTCATCCCTGTCAGAAGTGTGG
>JBAJHX010000051.1:1513001-1528248 GCA_037176925.1 Amniataba percoides
CCACACTTCTGACAGGGATGAGGTCTGCTCCTGTCTGTGTCTGTCTCTTTTAACTGAGAAAAACAGAGAGAAACATAAAAATCAGTGGCAGTGGATACTGCTAGCCATATTATGAAACCTCATGTGTAAGTCTGATGAACTATATACTATAAATTCTCAGGTAAATGCTTTATGTCAATGACAAAGATAACCTTTAAAGGCCTTTAAAGATAAATTTAGATGATTTTCACTGAAATACATTTTTGTTAAGTCACTATGTATTGCTGAATGATGCAACACAAAAATCATGAGCATAAACAGTTAGGTTTTTAATAAAGATTTTAACACAAAAGACTCTTTAACTCACTTGTGTGTGAAGCAGCATACTCTTTTTTTCTAGTCTCTGCTATTGATGGGGAGTGATTTTACTGTCTTTTATGACCCCATTTGCTGACATAAGATGCAATTTACACCCTGGCTACTTCCTTAAGTACTCTTGTACAATCTAATTTGATCCGGTCCAACAGATTTTTCACTAATTCTACTTCTATAAAGCTCATACTTTTTTTGATGACATGAACTGGGAGGTCCTAGGTGTGTGGGTATTGTGTGACCCCTATGACAGCCATAGTCCTGAAAAAAATACTGAATTATGTTCATTTCTGTTTTGTCTCACCTCTTCTGAAGAACTCATTTCACCACCTTTTTTGTGAAAGTCAGTGTCCCCAAAATGCTTTTCCTCTCGTCAGCATGTTTCAGCTCTGAAATCACCAGATAAATACAGATTGGTCAGAGCAGGAGTATCCACTAAAACAGCAATAGCACAGTAAACTGCAGCTAGTTTGCAACAATGTCCGCTTTTATGTCATGTCCCATCAATACGACCAACCTGCATCCCGTTGACCTCCGTTGAACCAGAGGCAGTATCAAAGCTGTTAGCAGGATTTTAATCATCTAACTTTTGTTTCTGGAGTTAACCAAACTACCAAATGAAGTGTTACCTAGTAGATGTGCATCACAAACTGTATCTACTCTCAGCCAAAGATGTTTAGAGAGAGAGAGAGTCTGCATTTTTTACTGAACTTTCCTGTACTTAAGGTTGTGTAAAGACAAACAGTGATGAATCTGTTGGTCATTAATCAATCTATTGTTTGCTTATAATAATCCAGTCTGGTACATTGTAGCTGGAGTACAGTTGATACTGACTGACAGCTAAAGCTTACGGATAAATGCAGTAGAGCTTCAGCTTGTCTCACCAATGTCAAATTATAGCGACTGCAAACAGCATCTGAAGGGGAGCTGGATCGATTTTGATGATTCCTTCTATTTTCATTCAAGTCCCAAAAATACAACTCTAGTTGTCATGTCAGGCCAAGCCCTTTTAGACAGTGGAAGTGAGCCTTGATATCTGAGCACAGTTTAATGTGCTTCATGCAGACATGGTTTAATGAGAATATAACAGACAGTCTGCTTAAACAAGCCAGCTTCATGCAAATGCAGACAGAGGACAACAGACCTGCGTTTGTTACCTCTAATCCTGGACATGTGACTGTGAAGGAATATATTTACAAGTGAATTTAACCTACACTGCATGACAAAATACAAACAAAATAAAAGTTCATACACAAAATTCAATTCAAGACATATGAGAAAAAGGAGGCACAGCAAAACTTAACTAAATATTACTGACAGGTTAAAGATAAATGGAGCCACAACATGTGGCATTTCATTGAACATTAAATTTGGAATAAGTCATCCGAACTCTAAACCATGAAATGAAATGATTAACTTTAGATTTCATTAAGGTTTCATTTTCAGAGTAGACTCCACACACTGGGAGCCCCCACCGATCATGCATCTGTGTTTCTTAATGACGCTGAAAAAGGAAAGATGTAACTTTTACAGAGAACACGTAAAGCCACCCTGAGCAGAAACATGCGAAACTGATGTGATTTGTTCAGGGAGGAGGGCAGGAGGGCTCTGCAGCACGTGATTAAAACCAACATCACTGGAGGTGAGTTGCCTGCAGAGCTCGAGGGACATTAACAGACAGTTCCAAGCCCAAATACCTGCTGCTGTCTGAAGGAGATACACTACCTGCTGCTGTACCACCACACTGCAGGGAAACCACTATCCTCAGCCTGTGAGACTTTCAAATCACTCCTCCACACTCCACCATTCCATAGTTTGTTGTGGTACAGCCTGTTTTTGTTGTGCGGCCTCTGTTTGTTGTAGAATGACACATTTTATAGTCTGACCACCTTCACAGCAAACATTCAAAGTCTAACAGCTGCAAAAGTGTGAGACACGGAGGAGCACAGTGCAGAGCAGTAAAGAGGTACGAACACTCAAGTAAAACTTATGCCCATGAATCTGTTGCCCCAGTGCATGCTGGAAGGCTTCCACACACACCTACCTCCTGTAGCCAATCATATGACAGCTGGTCATGGTTCCAGCTCTCTACTCAGTTTGCCCATTTCAAAACAAGGGTGCACGGTTATTCAAGATCTCGTCGAGATCTCCATGCTCCATGCTAAATTACCTTCAGCAGTGTCGTTCACATTTTCAGTGTTCAGCTACAAACATGATAAAAGGCTCGTTTGGCTCCAACCAACAACATCCGGAGCTAATCTGACAAAGCAGATCCACACAGACAGACAGACAGACAGACAGCGCGCAGACTGACGGACACACACCCAGCAGTACCATCTCTCTTCTGCAGACTCTCTTCAGTGTAGCAGGGTCTCTGTCTCCAACACGTTGTGATGGAGCGGCAGTCGAGAGGCCACGTGACCGATGACGTCAGAGCCGCCAGACGTCACCGGGTCTTCAGAGAGCGTCGCTCAGTGTGACGGCGAAGCCGTGTGTGACAGTTTAATTAGACTTCGGAGGAGCGTGTTTGTTTGGTTTCCTGGAAAGAATTATCCTCTCAACAACACGTGTGATGATCCATCTGTTTCTACAGAGGGCAGATTTTATTTGAGTGTTTATTCATTTATTCATCATGCTGTGTTACCTTTACTACCTTTAACCAAAGAGTCCAAACAGAACATTTATTCACTTCAAAACAAAAGCCAGTGAAAACTACAACAGCCTTTATTATATTAAAAGTATTTGTATAGAAACAGATACAGGTCTTTATCCCTCCTAACATCAAAATAATATGTACTTATTTTTATTATTTTTGTTTGCTCCATGCTACTTGTTTTTTACAGGCTATTATAGTTAAGATAATCATTATTAAAATAAACTTAATGAAAAACATTCAATAAAAAACTTCACTTTAACAGCTTAACTGTTAATAACCAGGTGATAATGTAAGTAAGTTCAATGAACAAATATTCAGTCACAATGCAGCACTTATGACTTGGTCCAGAAACCACCAAGTAAAAACTGAAAAGCTCACAGTGACACTGACATTTCTGTCAGAAATGTCCTATATGTAGGCTTCATGGACAACACACTGTTGCTTTACTGTAACATACCATCTTTAATTCAGCACTTCTGAATGTCATTATTTCAGATTTGATAACACATTAGCTTCTTGGACTTTTAGTTCCCTCTTAAGAAAACTGTTCTGTGTTTGTTCCCGTTGAAACCAATACGTTTCTTATCTTTTTCAGCACAAACACAAAGAAAGCCCCAAAGTTTAATGAGGCCTCACTCCACTAATAAATATTAGAATCCTTTATTTCAGATTTTATTACAAAATAATGACAAGTGCTGCATGAGTCTCCTGATGTGTGTCTAACAATGAGGGAACATTAGATCACGGGACCTTACAGTGTGGTGCATAATTCTAACACACAGATATACATAAGATATCATATGTCATGTACTGATGCACTGCTGGGGGAGCATCTTCATCAGCAGACATGTAGCTCAGTTTGATTACCTTAAAATGCAGTGTATGGTTGCTATTATTTATTTCATTTGTCTATTTTTTTTTGCATAATCAAGATAAAATTTTCATGGTCGACACATTTAATGTTTCTCCCAGAATTTTATTATTTGAGTTAGGGTGGAAACAGCACGAAGACCATAAAACTCTGCACTGATGCCCGAGATCATCATAATTCATGTACACTTGTGTGGGACATCAAAACCAATCCAGGGTGAAGTCTGCAATCTGCCATCAGTGTACAGCACTTATACTGTCACAGCATGACTCAGTCTCTTTTTAGTCCAGTGAGAGTGTGCAGACGTGACCACACCTTCTCACCTGGTGATCAGACCGGATCGTGCTGAGGCAGCTGGACTGTTGTACACACACACACAGAAACAGTACAGTTGTCATCATCCTACAATAAATATTTCATCCAAACAATGCCATTGTAAAAATAAGAAACATATTAGAGTATATTCATCATATCAGAAGGGGATGACACGGATACCAGAAGAAATGTGTTGCTAATGTTTTGTCTGAAATAAAAGATGCAGTGGCAAACCCAAATCCACCCCTGAAGCACATCCATCACAGCTGAGTCTGTCTTCTTACAGTATGTACAGTTTGGACGTATGTGTGTGTGTCAGAGAGGTTATGCTGGTATGTGCTAACCGTACACTCTGTGCGCACGTGTGTGTGTGTGTGTGTGGGAGGAATCTATCGGTAGAGGTAATCAGCTTGTATGTTGGCTGCGATCTCTGATTCCCACTTGTCTCCATTGTTGAGGAGCTTCTCCTTGTTGTAGAGCAGCTCTTCGTGGGTTTCAGTGGAAAACTCAAAGTTAGGACCCTGAAGAAAGAAAGAGAATGGAGAGGAAAGGTCAGAGGTCAGAGACTAAATGAACAGATGTAAGGATAAGGGTCATCACACTGAAAATCACAGTAAATGTTCATCAAGAACTCACTACATTCAGTGATAGTGGAAACAGCTTTCTGAAACTCCAAAAAAAATTGGAATATAGCTTAACAGGTTGAGACATTGTGTGAATCAGTTTGCAGAATCAAACAAACCTCCACGATGGCATCCACAGGACACGCCTCCTGACAGAAACCACAGTAGATGCATTTGGTCATGTCGATGTCGTAGCGAGTCGTTCTCCTGCTGCCGTCACTACGAGTCTCTGCTTCAATGGTGATAGCCTGGACACACACACATATTGTTGGAGGTGAAGACAGATGGAGCTCTTTTGCTGACTGAAAATAAATGCCTATAAATGCCTTTTAAAAAAATACATTACACACAATACATTTCTCATATTGTAGTAGTAAAGACAGTTGCTTGTGATTTATGTATACAGTCGAAGTAGTTTTGTCTTGTTTGTATTTGGTATACATAAAGCAATCAAGCTAAATACTGGCTGGTGTGTATGCGTATGCGTATGCGTGTGCGTGTGCGTGTGCGTGTACCTGGGCAGGGCAGATAGCTTCGCAGAGTTTGCAGGCAATGCAGCGCTCCTCTCCTGAAGGATACCTGGTGTAAAATCATCACAGATACTTTGATACTTTGATATGTGAATAAATGAGTGTAAAAACATGACAAATGCAGATCTGATGGATCTGTTATTCTTGATGTACGGGGTTTCTTCCAGAATGACAATGGTAATAAACAGAAATATGGACAGGAACAAGTAAGTGATACGAGTTAAACAGTTAAAGTGTTATCACTATTAATAAGGTTCAAGTGACAGTGATGTGCCTGAGAAATAAGATTATCCCCATCTCAATATATAGAGAGCAATGTGTCATACTGCAGAAGGAGAGTAAAATGAATTTGACTGTCCTAATAGCACTGTAAAATTTTCTATGTGTTATTTAAATTCTAACTTCTGTTTTTAATCCCTTTGAAATCACAATGCATGTCATTTATTTTCAGCACAAAAATGATCCACTGAGTGCTTGTTGAGTGGTCCTCCTCACCTGCGCAGGGCGTGCTCTCCTCTGAAGCGAGGCGACAGCGGCCCCTTCTCAAACGGGTAGTTGATGGTGGCGGGCTCTCTGAACAGGTAACTCATCGTCATACCCAGACCTGACATCACAACGTAATCATTCATGTTTAATGAGAAAGAACATTTTTATAACAAACATGGAGATCACATGGACAAAGGCCACTTTCAAGTGAAACACAGCAGCTGAACCAAGTCCAGGCCCATTTACTGTGCAAATATCCTCCTGGTTCTTCATGAACATGTCTGTATAGTCCATGTTTGTCCTTTCACTCAAACTTCTCCCTACTAAGGAATTCAGAATTTCCTCTCCTTTCTATGAATCCTTCTTGCCTGTTAGTGTGGCCTGTCCTCTTTCCGCATGATCAAATAGGCAACAACTGAATTAGCTAAATGTTCTTTGATCCATCTTTATCATTTATGTTTTAAAATATACATATATTTTTATGTCATTATAATTTGTATATACTGTTACTTTTTATGTTGGTTTATTCTGTAAAAAACAAAATATTTTCCTGTCATCAATCCTGGGAGAGGGATCCATCCTCTGTTGCTCTGTCTGAGCTCTGGAACACTTGTTTCCTGATCTCAACTGAGGGTCTAAAGACAGACTGTGTCGTGTGCTATACAGACTGTAAAGAAAGTCCAATTGTGATTTGTGATATTAGGCTATAGAAATAATATTGACTTGTCCTATGACTGCAAAATTCATTGTGATAATCTTGAAATAATTCCAAATTCAGCTTGAAGGGTGTATTCATGCCACTGTAACTGAAGACGGTTCTTCCTTTCTCATCTGTGCATCAGGTTCATTTTACAGTTAAACAGCAGAAATCCACCATCTGACTGTTCCAGCGCGTCACATCTGTAAAATGCACTGTAATTTCAGTGTGTGAAGTTCAGATGACCTCTGAAGAGCTCTGTCCACAGCAGCGTCTGAGCAGCTCGGTCTGTGATGGACTTCATGTCTGTAGGGACCTCCTGGGCATTCACATACTCTAGACACACAAAGACAATCAGGTGAGACAATCGGTGTTGGTGAGTGTGTGTGTGTGTGTATATTGTAAACATTTCACCATATAGAGCGCTTTCAGAAAGTATCCACACCCCTTAACTCTTCACACTGTGATGATCACCTTAACCTTACTAATTTTACTGTTTTCCATTCATACAATAAATCATAACAAAAACACAAGTGTTTTTGTCTACTGCAGGCTGCCGTCTGAATAATTAATATGTGTAAAATGTTCCTCTATATACTAATTCATGGAAGTGTTGTATTAAACTCAATGCTATTTATTTTCTTACCAAAAGGCTGATATCAGCTTTTAACTGACTGTCGCTATCAACATGAAAATAAATATATGCATGCAACTGGTATTATGAAGCTGGTAATTAAAATTAGGCGTGTAATACATAAATAACACAAAAACATTTAATCAACTAGCTTAAATGTTGTTAAAATGACATCTCTGCCTCTGTCATTAAAATACAGTCTGTGGGTCTAAATGCTTTTGTTTAAAGTTAAAACCTATTTCACTGAGCTCCACTCTCAGAATTCAAGTTGCATCTTCTCCTTTGTGACGTCACACATCCTGCTGGTACATGGCACCATGCATGGCTTACCATTGTCATCTACTGTGGTTAAATGTTAAATGATCCAGCTTCGTGATACCCGAAAAGCGCAAAGAAAGTCCCTCAAGGGAAGACACATAATTGACAAAAATATAACACACTGAGCTGTATTAGTGTGTTACATGGTACTTACTGAATCCTTCCCTTTGTGCGGACACACTGAAGGACCTCACTAGATTCTGGCTGGTCACAAAAGTGCCTGTGGGTAAAGTAAACAGGGAAAAAAGAAAAGTAAATCATCATTAGTGTTTCCTCTGTATGCATTCAACAGCAGTGCAGAATTACTGCTGGACGGTTAGCACAGCTGCTTTATAAAGTCTCCACAAACACAACATACAATATTCTCACGATGATTACTTTAAGAAATATCAATCAGACGCCCTCATTTGTGTTCTCATGTGTGGGCATATTAGGGATGATCCTGGAGGTTGGGTTTAGTTCATGTTTTATTGTGACACAACTCCTGACAGCAAGCATAAATCTTAATTTTTATTTGAAAATGGTTACATACTACAGACACAACTATTTGACTTGACATTTTACAGCTTGTGTTGTGGCAAACTTTAATGTGTTTTGTACGTACTTACTGTTTAAGTCCTGCCATGCCAGTTTTCGCCAAGCCCCTCAGCTACATATCCAGATTCAGTGTGAGGTGTATGCACACACTGATTCTAATATATCTGGTTCAAATCACAATACCTGGACTGATTTATACTCAAATTACGATCTACTATTTTTCTGTTACAACTTGAGGTTGTAAAATCTTACCTGGCCTTGACGCAGAGTAAAGTAAACGCAATGTGGCAGCCATCACGTCCTCGGAGCTGAAATAAGACAAGATGACAAAACAGTGCATCAATTAATACGTGTAATATTATTAGCTGTATATCCCTGCATTAGTGGATAATAGTACATCTATTATTTGAAGCACACTACATGTCAAACTGAAAATCACCTCACTCGACACCACACCGTGACACGAAGACATCAGCATGTTTCACAACAGATGTCTGTCACTAACTTTATACGTAACTGTGATGTTATGTTCTCAGGTGCGCGACGTAAACAAGTCAGTGAATACAGTCAAGGGGCTGCTCAGTGATGTAATGCTGTCGACCGCTGATGTCAGCCTGGTGTGTGTTTATGTCACAGAGTTTGGCTAGTTTCATTCTGTATTCTTCTCTGTCAAATCCTGAGACCTTAACTTTAATGTGGCTGACCGTGATGTAACGTTAGCATGTCGCACGGCTAACGCTAACCAACAAAGCACACACTAAACTTACACACACAGTCGACACCGAAGCACACCACCGTGCACACTGAGCGGTAACCGTTACAGTTACTAAGGGGTAATGCTTTATTGCTAAGCTAAGCTAGCTGTATTAGAACACATGAGTAACTGTCAAGGACTTCTGCACAAAGGTCGCTTGAGGAGAAAGATGGGTCATTCCGATCCTTTCAATGTCACATACAAATAACATTAAATTAAATATCTGATGTTACGCAATGTAACTTTGTCAGAAACTTGTTTAAGAATTAAAATGTTCTTAAACTCACCGATATTTCGCTATTTGGCCTTCTAAACCAGAACAGCGGACAATTTGCGGAACGGACTCGGCGTTTACAGGAAGTTGTTCTTCTTCTCGGAGTTTAGCGGCAGCGCGAATCCTCAGTGCTGCGTTACTGCCACCTTCTGGACACAGTCAACTCCTACAGTGTCCGCTTTGTTTGCCAGTCTGAGTCCAGTCTGCTCTTCAGTCCTACTTCTGTTAGTCCTCTATCATGTCCTCTCTTTTTCACATGTATACTTTTTGGTACCTCACTACTGGTCAGTTTTATTCTTTATTCTACTTATTATTAACCTCTCTTTTCTCCACTTGTCTTATTCTTGTATTTTGAACCAGATGAAAATGTCTCCTTCTTCTGCTGGTTCTAGTGCTGCTCTTCAGATAAGAGCAGCACTCTTTCAGATAGTTACCTTCACTTTTAAAATTCTTCATTTTCATTTCAGTTTATCTAATCCTATTTTGAATTTTTATATTAAGTAGTGTAGAGTGTAGCCCCTATTAAGTGCAATCTGATCATTAACCACTCTCAAACGAGAAGCAATTTCATGTTCCTGTTACAGTTAAGGACATAATGCTTGATTTTTATTTGTTTTTTATTTCTAACAGTGGCATATTCCCTCTCTGCTGAGTTATCATCAACTACAGAATAATTATAGTAGTAGTAGTAGTTGATAGTGAAAGATGCTGAATTACAGGCACATGCACAACATGCGTCAGAGCCATTCTAGGGAAATTAAATGGAGCATGTGGATTTTAATTGAAAATTGTTTTGATGACACTCCTATGTGAGCTCTCCTCTACAAAACACTCAACAAGTAAGTAGTGAGTAACCGTTGCTGCCAAGCTGTGGGATTGTCAGCTCACCATAAAAGTAAGTACAGCATTTTCACTATTGAATATCAAACACTGCCAGTTTAAAGTTGAGTTTAACTCTGTGTCTGTCCTTATGCACAAGTAAACTGTATTTGTCTGATTGAAAAATGAGGCTGTAAAAATGTTTGGGTATCATTAGGCAGTGACCATTTCAACCAATCTCTTTCATTTACATTCATTGTTGTACATAAGGATATAAGGATAATAAGGAGGGAAGCATATTAAAAGTTCACATTTAAATATACATTTCATTAAAACATTGTTATGACCCTAATCCTTGTCTCCCAGTGAGTGAGTGGTTTAATGCGACTGTGTTGACGGAACATTCATGGCAAAAGGCAGAGAAGTGGATACTGGTGGCAGTGCTGGGACTGGAGATGGTCTTGGGCATTGTGGGAAACTGTCTTGTTTTGTTGATCAAAGTCATGGTAAGGGGTTAAGGTTGTTATATTGGAGTGAAATGTTATCAATTTTAGGTGTGTAAAGTGAACCATAACAGGCTGTGATTGAACTGAATAATTCTGGGTAGTAACTCATTTTGTGTGATATCAGCATATGTTCACTTCTCTTCTTCTGTCTTTCATTTTCAGTGCAGGGGTCAGTTCTGCTGTCATTACTGGCTTCCTTTTGTCAGTCTCACCTTGTCAGATTTAGGTACCTTTACACTGACATCTGTGGTATGCTAGTGCATTAAAAGATCATTTGTTGCCATTTATTTTCTTGGTGTATCCCACTACCTCTCAAGCCACTTCATTATTTCATTTAATTCTAGTACTGAAACACATTTATCATGACATGTAATCTCAGCACAGGCAGTCATCATTTCTGATCATGAAACACTGTGTTGTTAAGGATGCTCCTTCCTCATCATCCCCGGCTCCCTGTTTGCTATGCTGACAGGAGGTCAGATGTCACCATGGTGTGAGGTTGTCAGCCTGTTGAAGTTTGCCTTCATCACCTCTTCTATAGGAAGCATAGGTACCACACAGCAGTACACTCACTTCATCACGTTACCCAAAAAGCCACAGTAACAGTCACACACTAAGGCTTACATGCATTCTGAATTAATGAATAATGTACAATTTAACAATTCAGGTTTGTGTTTAATTCTTTGTATGCTATATGAGTATCAGTATAGTAGAATTATAATATAAATTCCCCTAATTCCCTTGATGCTGTCAGTCTGAGGGTTCTCTTTTCTTGTACAGCTATCCTCTGTGTGCAGCGGCTGATTGGCATGGCCTCCACAGGAAGTGTTCTCTTTGCTGTCATGGCGACAGCATGCTTGACTTCCTGGGTGACAGGGGTAGTGTTCGGGAGCGTCCCTGTTTTCTTCTCCTGGATCAAGTATGTAATTTGTGTGTGTGTGTGTGTGTGTGTGTGTGTGTGTGTGTGTGTGTGTATACATATGTATACGTGGAAGTTTGGAATTTTTCTGACAATGGATCTGATGTGTGTCCATTTATCATAGTGAGAAATGAGAAATTCAGCTCTCCTGTTGTTAAGCTGAGAAATGGAAACCAAGTTTGATTTAGTTAGTTGTTTAGTTTATTCAGTTACAGTTCATTCCAATTTAGCAGTATAACTTCTGTCACTATTGACGTTTCTGAGATGATGACTGAGATGACTTGATGATGACCTTTAGTTCGGTCTGTTCTATGTAAAATCTTATTTATAATCTCTGTTGAATTTTAGCATTCTCTGACATATTGAATGTATTTCAGTATAATCTTTGCCAGGATAAATCATTGGTCTTGGGTACATGGTTGGCTGTTGATGTTTGTTTGGTGTTGCCAACCAATAAATGAATCACACTACCACACCATAGTGTAATTTCAATGTTACACAAGGTTTTACAGATATGAGAGAGTAGTTTGTTGTTGCTGAAGTACTGGAGTTCTGCCTGCAGTGAGATTTGGTATAAAAACATGGACATCTTTTTCCAGATAAAGAAGGAAAGTGGTTAGTTGTTGACAGTGAACGTGAGGTTGTGCCAGAGGGGTGTTAAACGTAAAGGGGACGGTGAGGATCCAATAAGGTTGTTGGCCTTCCACCATGATAGGAGAGAGGCTCTGTTTTTTTAACCTCCATCTGTGATTTGTGTCTGTTGATCACTGTCTGACATACTGTAACTGAGCAGGTGTGAATACAGAGGAAAGTGTTTATTTATCCATCTGTCCAGAGGTGTGAGATTAAGCGATGTAAAGTGTCCATTTTTGGTGACACACTTTATGAATAGTGCTACAAAAATGAATACTTATTTTCATTCCTTCTCCTGCAGATATGACCCTGCAGAAATGCTGTGTGCAGTCTTCTGGGAGAGCAGCTACTCAGACATGTTGGTCTACACTGTCTGTGCTCTCTCCATCTGTATCTTCCTCCCCTTCCTCCTCATCCTCTTCTCCTCTCTGCTGTATGCCACTGGTTGCCGATTGAGCTGCAACAGGTAAACCACTTCAGGAAAGATCATTTCAAGTGACGCAACACAAACTGGAGACTGGTCAGATGATGTTTTAGTCAAAGAAAATGAAATTGATATATTTCATAACAGGAGATTCCATGTTGGACCATGTTAAAGTTTTAATTGTCTTATCAACCATAATCACAACTCACTTCTAATACAGAACACCTTTTTTTACACCACTATTATGTACCATGCTATAATAAGCTGGCTGAGTGTCAGGTTAAGCAAACAAAGTCTGTGTGTGTGTTAATACAGCCATCATGTTTCCTCTTAGTGATGATGAAGCCGATCTGTCTGCAGTCACTCCTCTGCTGGTGGCCGCCTACGTGCTTTGCTACACTCCCTTTGTTGTGTCT
The DNA here is from genome assembly GCA_037176925.1 of Amniataba percoides. Lineage (NCBI taxonomy): Eukaryota > Metazoa > Chordata > Actinopteri > Centrarchiformes > Terapontidae > Amniataba > Amniataba percoides. The sequence goes on from JBAJHX010000051.1 coordinate 1,525,765, forward strand.
GAGGTGCTCACAGAAACAACACGTCTCTGTATGTACAGATGTAAAAGAGCATACATGTCTCCTTATATACCACTTATATACTTCTTTCTCTGTATTTACCTATCAGCTGGTCCTGTGGGGCAGGATGGACCTGTCACCAGCGCCTAATTGGTTAAGGACGCTGTCATCAGTGATGTCATACCTGGACTGTGGTCTGAACCCACTGATCTACTGCTCCCATCAGGACTTTCGGGAGGCTGGCCTGGCCCTGCTGTGGAGCAACCGGAAACCATTGTCAGAGCCGGTCCTTGTTGCTATCACTAAACGGGACCTGTAAACATGTGAGGGCTTCCACATTTACTCCCCAAAAAGTGGAGAACCCAACAAGAACGCATCTCAGAAACAGCTGCATTAACTGGACATGAGAAGATAATTACATTGACTTCAGAGAAATTAGAGGCCCATGTCTTTGGTATGCTTGTGATGTATGATATGTCATTTCTTTTCTCGTTCTAATGTGTTAAAAGTAAATAAATTAGAGATGAGCGAGGCCTCTATCACTCCTGTGCAGCACACTGTTTTTAATACTTTGTCACATGACTGATGACTTCCAAAGCTTCAAACATCACTGGTGCTTCACAGAGAATTATATCACATTTCTTTGGTTTCGCTTGAAAAGTTTTGGTGGTCAACTACACAATATATGATTTGTCAGTGAAATAAAATTATTGGGCTAAGAAAAAGAAAAGGGCTAATTGTGAGAAGTGGCACAGAGTATTACAACTGGAAAATTCAATTTCAATCATTTTGCACAATCATTCCCTACAGTAAATGAAATCCTGCCACCTGAATGTTAACCATGAATTAAGTAAATGACATGTAGGTTAAATGAACTACACATTTATGAGTGATTTTACTGTTACAATAATAATGTGTCATGAACTATAGCAGAATAGAGCCACAAGTGGCAATGAGCAGGGTGCAACCAGATTACAAGGACCTGATGACAACGAGCAGCAGAACACTGAACCAGAGGTGAATTACCAGGAAAACAGCTTTTCACACACCTTACAACTTAAGGCAATGCTATCTTCTGGGCAAACTGAGGCATCTGTAAACTTGAAACAGTAAGCACAGTTTAATAGTAAAATATTGGTGAGATTTTTTTTTAAAACCACAGATTTTATCAAACATCCACTGTGGATGGAGTTAATCGTTAATTATGAAGAGCTGTTTGTGCACTGATTTACTGGACACCTGTCTTCATCCAGGATCAGAGAGGTTTGAGAGCAGGGAGAGCGGGAGCTCCAGATGAGGAATCAGACTCTTTGAGAGTAGATGTACAATCTTTTCATTATAGAAAAAGGAAAGATGGGAGACGAGGGAATGTATGCTCCTTTGTTCCAGATTCTTTCAGACACAGATGTCAGAGAAGAGTCAGCCTGAGTCACTCTGCTGTCCTCCCCTGCGCTCTCTCAGTCACAGTGGTCAGGAAACACAAGCTGAAGTGGAACTGCAGCGCGTCGCACACTTTGGACCAGAAGTGTCCGGTGAAGCGCCGGAAGAGGCGGAACTGCGCGAGCCAGTGATCCAGCAGCTTCAGCACCACGAAGCCCGCGCACGAGCACAACGCCAGCAGCAGGTATCCGCGCGTGCGTTCGTCCCCGTGCCGCAGCTGCACGCGAACACCCTTGTACAGCGCCACGGCCACGTGACAGGCCAGCGCCGCCTCGAAGCCCCGCTCGTGCAGCAGCGCGAGGCCGTAGCTGAGCACGGACACGAGCTCGAGCGCCGCCGCGTGCCGTGCGCGCCACTTCGCGGGCCCGCGCTCGATGAAGTGAATCCACGCGGGAACCCACGCGAATATCGGCAGCGTGACCCACTGGTCTAGCACGGCGGGAGCGCGCCGCAGCAGCGCCAGGCGCGTCCACTGCACCGGCGCGTAGAGCAGCGCCATGACGCAGAACACCTGGCGCAGGTAGCGGGCCTGCTGCGGCTCCCTGCCGCCGCGCCGCAGCAGCCAGTACACACCCACGCACACGTACGTCAGGTTCACCAGACAGTTGCAGGGCATAGCCAGGAAGCCGGGGAGCTGTGGGACTTTTTGCTCCGCATAATGCTCGTAGGACAGCTCCACCGAAACCCCGTCAAACACGCTCGTGTGGGCCGCGGCGGCGCAGAGCGCGAGCGGCACCGACACGTGCAGCAGAGCCGAGCTCATGTCCAGAGGAGCCTCACAGGGGGGTCAGAGTCTGATCGAGTCCCGGAAACTTCCCCGAGAGGCTGGATCAACTTCAGCTGTTCGTGTTGTTGTTCCGGGGTCCAAAATCACGTGGCGCACAGACGCGGGTTTGGATTGGCTGCTCTCGCTTGTCGTCATCACCACAGATGAGGTTAAACTCCAGAATATAGAAGAGTTTGTTGGAACTAGTGATGGTGAGATGAAGCCTCACGAGGCATTGAACCACTTGAGCCAATTGGTTCGAGAAAGGGTTCATTTCTCGA
>JBAJHX010000051.1:1543377-1555813 GCA_037176925.1 Amniataba percoides
TAAAGCGTAGTGGAAACACGCGCAAACCGTGCCGAGTCGAGTCGAGTCGAGCCGAGTAGGTACTAGTGGAAAAGGGGGATATGACATGGCTTAGTGAGGGCTTCCTTGATAGCTCACTCCATTTTCACAGGTGAGGACAGTGTGGCCTCGGCTGACCAGATAACTATCTTCCAGACTCCCCTGTCAACAGAGCAAATCTCAGACATGAACTTTAAGACAGCACACCAAGTGCCCCACGAGAGATACAAATATTTTGGACAACTGCAACACAAAACTAAATGCTTCTGTTCCCCGGCAGCTTTGGGACTCTCTAATTTATCTCATCCCAACCTACAGAAAGAAACTAAAAATGGCTCACCTGAGGAGATGAATAAATGAAGCAAAGGTACTACACATAGTGAGAGTCCAACACAGACACCATCACAAAAAGGCCCATCCCAGAAATTTCAGTCCAGCTGAGGAACTGCTGACCTAGGTCTCTGCAAAAATCCTTCCTGCTCTCTCTGTGTGGTATACTCAACCTCTAATAGTAATTCCACACACAGCTGACTTTTTCTTCAAAAAAGCCATTTCACTCAGGCAATTGATGTATATGGTTCGGTTTCACAGATGCAAGTAAAAGCAGACATAATACAGTCATAAGAATGATTATAAATTCAGAAACTCTCTCTGAGTAAAACATATGGAGCAATTCATGCAGATATATCCGTAAAATACAAGTGAGACACAAATCTTTCTCTGTGAATCAGGACAGAAAAAAAATCTGACTGTATATGCGACATAGCGATCATCATGTCTTTGAATGGGCTGCAGAGTGACCCCTCAGATTCAAAGCCAAGATCACGGATATGGAAATATAACTGGACAGTAACATTGATGATGATGAGCATAAAAATGGTGGCACCAAATATCTTATCTGCTGCTCAATCATCCCCCCTGTATTTGTTCCATACTCTAAGACAAAAAGTACCAAATACATACAAAAAGAAAGATAAGCAGTCTTTGACAGCGATTATCACACGAAAAAGTGTGTGTGTGTGTGTGTGTTACCTGTCTTTTGAAATAGGAGCAACCAGAGGTGCATACCAGTTGATTCCAACCTCACAATGAGCATCCAGGTAGATCAACACCTAGAAAAAAGCCACACACAAACTCTTGGATGTCTGTCTGATCAATCCTACTGTTCATTTTAAACCTCGTTTAATTTGAGGGCTCAAAGTGAAGCCACTGAAATAATTGCAAACAGTAACAGCAGCGATCAGAGTGGCAGCTGTAAGATCATGCACTACCTGTCCTTTAGTGGCCTTCTTGGCTCCTATACTCCTGGCCTGGATCAGTCCTTCTCTCTTCTCATTTCTGAAGATTTTTACAAGACCATTCCACTGCTTGATGTAGTCCTCCAAACGTTCCTTCAGATGGGCTACACACACACACACAGTAAACCATCAACACAGAGACTTCTTAAAGAGGATCAGGATATCTCTCCTCTTGTCACCGTTTTAACCACCCTGCCACTTTTGCACTTTTGTGTTGATTAACCTCAGTCAATTGATAACCTTGACCACAAGAGTTGAGTAGTGACCTATTCAGCATCACCATTATGGAGCTAGGGAGCGCTAGGTTTACTTATCTTCATGCATTCATGCTGAATTGGTCAACAGATACTCACAATGCATTTTTCCAGCCTTAAACTGTGTGTGAAGAAGGCAAACCCACCTTTATTGCTAAAGTCATCTATCATGACTATCTCAGCCAGGTACTGCCTGGGAGTCCTCTTGATGACACTGTGGACAGTTCTCATCAGTGTAGACCAGCCTTCGTTATGGAAGACTATCACCACACTGGAGGTCAGCAGTCTGTCATCATAATGCCAGTACTTACACCTGGAGAGATGGAACGAAGTGCAGAGAGCAGGTCAGTTACATTAATTTCAGGAAAGGGTCATGTAATTATAAAGTACTGAGTATGACTCAGCCTAAGAAAACAATTGTATAATTCTTCTATGTCTCTCAGGAAGCTTTGACATGAAAATAACATTGGCGAAGTCATCATGGTTAACTGCCATTTTCATCAAGTTCTAATAGTATCATCTTCTTTGCAGTGCTCAAGTCTATTGCTGTAAGGTTTACAGTTGCATGTCATGGAACAGATATTAAGGAAAAAAGGTACCCTCTATATTTGTATATTACACAAAAAACTGTGTTGGATAATATTGGACATGGGCGTGGCTGACATTGGAAGTTGTTGTCTATTGTCTACTTTGCTCCATTTTCTGAGTTAAATTATTTTCTACTGGCAGTTATATGTGTCTGTATGTGTTTAGCTGCCAAGAAAATAATATTATATTTCAACGATGTACCTAAACCTATTTAGTAACACAATATATCTCACACAAGACACAAATCAGAATTGCACTGGATTATTTTGCCACATTTCTTTTTTAAAAACATGAGGTTGTTGTTATAATTGGGTGGGAGAACGAGAGCACCCATCACAATAACAATCAAAAAGCAATCAACCAGTTCCTTAATAAGACCTAAACACACACGGCATGGAGGAGATGGTGGAGAAGAAGGTGGCGATGAAGCCATCGTCTGCATCCAAGTCAAAAGTCAAGAGTCTTTGAACACTGTTCTCTGTGTGTTGGCTGTTCCGTTTTGCGGCCACAGCAAAAAAGAAATGACAGAAATAAACAGAGTTCTGTCAATAATCATCTGATCCACTTGTTAGTTTAACATGGTTCAGTCTGGCTTGCAGCTGGTAACTAGATGTTGGAGTGACCTTGTATGAACAGATTTGTTATTTCTTAGAACTTTTCCATTTCAGCCAAGTGCATAAAAAAATGTGAAATCACACAAAATAATGGGTGAACAGAAACCCATCCACTGTCTGTCTTAATATAACACAGCCGTCAGTGTGCTCACTTCCACACGTCAAGGTAAGATTAAACATAATCATGGCAATAAAATTCACAAATGCAATTTTGTAATGCTGCATAAATATGGACCCACTCTTGAGCACACTTAATAACAATAATGACTAGTTGTCCAACAGATTACACTACACATTCTTGTTGCATTCACATGTGGGTTCTTTCTAATCTCTAAAAGACAGCATGCCACTGCTGTTTGTCTGTATAGGGTGTGGGGTTTTTCTCCACATAACTAACAACAATGCAATCCTGATGTGATGGAAGATGTGAGGTTTTTGTTGTGTTCCTGTCTTTTCAGGCTGAATTTGAATGTATTTTCTGTGTATCGTTGGATGTTACCTAAGGAGTGATATTACAATATTGCTGGAAAAAACAGTGGATCTAATAATTTGACAACTGAGCTGTGAGCTCACATTAGAGCCTCTGAATACAGTGGGTGGGAAGTAAAATGACAAATAAGGTGCATCCATGTGGTAATATAAAAGGTCTGGCTCAACTGCCTTGTGTAATCTGCATTTGTCAGACTGGTTAATGGCAGCTTGTTCAGAGGGGTGTGTTTCAGTTACACCCTACATCAGGTCTTGTTTGGAGCTAGATATACACTAACAACAAGGCATGTGTAGGTGTGTATTTGCATTACTTTAGCATAGGCTTGTCCCATATACTATTTTCAATTTACTAGGCTTCCAGCAGCTACTGAAAACTTTAAAGGCAGAAAGCTTACATGTTACTGAATGAATGAGATGACGTCCCAAATCAAACAGCATACCATCCATTGTTGTTTTTGTCCCTCTTGTGTGACATGCGCTTTAGCAATAACTGGTTCTTGAGAAATGCATGTGAATTTCAACCAGATTATGGGAACTGAAAATATTCATTTTTTCTTACTTAGAAAAAAACAGTACTGCACACTGGTGAGCACCAACCTACTTGGAGCATCACAGGTAATATATTACTTAATAAAAACAAAATCACAGCACTCAAATATTGATTTATACATTGATAACCATGAACCTGTGGAAGCCCAGTGGGGATATCATTTATCCTATGATATTTATGTTTGCTTTTAAAATTACCTGTGCTTGCAATATTTGGTGTAGAATTTATGAGGGATGATCAAACTGTTTTTAAGTGTAGTTTAATGGGGTCTATTGATACAAACATGCTTTATTAGGATAAAGTTGCTCATTGGTGATGTGATCCAACAATAGTAAAAAAAAAAGAAAAGATAAAGTGAGTGAAGACAGTAAGAGATTTGTGGTCAGGATGAACCACAGTACTCACTCTTCATGGCGAATATCACTGATGGTTCTGTCCAGTGAGATCATATCACTAGCCACCATGTTAAAGCCAAACTCTTTGATGGAATTCTGGACGGCATCTTTGTACTCTGGACCAAGGACAAAAGGCTTGGCTCCCTCTCCAGGACCGCCAGGGACTCCTTGGGGCTCAGGTTCCTTAGGCTCAAAGTTTCCCAGGATACCTTTCTTCAGTATGGGGCTGTTGTAGGCGTGTGTGTGGGGTCTGAATGTCACATACTGCTGCTGAATAACCTGCTTCTGGTTGGGCTGCTGGTCAGGATTCTGGGGATTGTTGGCCCCTCCTGAAGACAATAAACAGCAAACAAAAGATGACACAAAACACACAGATACAACTGTACCATCTACCTTTTAACCTCTTTTCTGAGGAAAATTATTATTGCAAAAACGTTCAAAGCCAGGTTTATATGATGTTTAAAAATGGAAGTTTGTGTCTCTTACCATGTTTGAGTCTGATGGAGTTAAGGTCGACCTCCACCCCTTCCACATGAGGCCAGGGCACCACAGGCTTAAACTGATCTGCTAAGTCTCCTTTGGGAAGCAAACTGTCATCCTGTATGGAGGGTTAACAGAGAGGGCATAATAATTAATTATAGAGATGGTGCTCAGACTAATATGTGCTAAGCATACTGGAACAAAGACTTTTTCATTTAAATTTTGCAATACGATCATCATGCACAAAACTAATGATAAAACATTTCGTGAGTCTTTAAGGTCTCTTTACAAAATAGGACTTTTGACAACTACCACAGTTACATAATGTTACAACCAGTGAGGAGACTGAACCAAATACAAGACATCTACCTACTGATTTTAATTATTATTTATCATTATTACATTAACATAAAGGAAATGTGTGATGAGCTGAATATTTTTTCCTCCTTTATCAAACAAATGTAGTGGCGCGTGGCCACAGATGACTGTAAGCTGCAGCATCAACAAGCACACCTGCAGCTGCTGTGCCATTTGACATAACTTTTGGCTGCATTAAGTTAACACAAGGCCCAAACAGAAAAACACTTAATGATTGCAGCTTTATCAAGCACCTGAAAACACGCTTGGATGGGTCATTTGCTGAGGAATGTGAAAGTTAACGTTAAAATTAACCACATCAATCATTAAGCCCAGGGATGGGCAGGTAATATGTTGTGTTGATCATGTAACTTTTCAGGCATGAGTTTGAGAGGCTATAAGGATAAATTCATTTACAGTAATTATAAGCTTTCATTAGTTGGAGAGCCAGTGTCATAATACAATACAGATGTAAATTACAGTTATTAACTAGAAAGCTTTCACTGCTTTTTTTTCATATTGCAATGCAATAACTCTGCCTTGTTGATATATCCGGCTGAAGGCATATGGGAATGTTTTTCCTTCCTTGGGCCATTTTGTGGTGTAAAATTAAATCGATTTATAAAGAAGCTCTGAGTCAGGGGAGTGTAGACACATAACTACTGTGAAGACCAGGTTGACAGGGCAGAGGAAATGCTCTCAAGTTTTAAAAGCATTTAATCCATTAGTACAGTATGTATGATGATCAAATATTAACTAGCCTCTCTGTTAACTACACTCATTACTCTGCTGTGTTTATTCAAAGCTTTTACAGGAGAGAGTTTGCAGTAGATAAGAATTTATTATGTGGCAGACACAGAGGCAGCTCGTTGGCAAACTTTCCCTCTGTTGAACAATTAATTCCAGAAATGTGTCTATTAAAACTAACGTGCAGATCGGTAAATTGATCGGGTTGAGATAACTACTTTATATACTTGTGAACCATTTCATTTAAAAAGTGACTGTGGGGTATTATCTCCAGTTATTAAGTTAATGCATCCAGCATTGGTTAATTTTCACATATAAAATGTTGATATTTTGTAAATACCTTTTTCTTCATTTAATGACCATCAACACATTTTAAAAACTAAGACTGCATCAATATCAACTCAGGCTGGGGTAATATGTCAATGTAATCCACATAATCAATTACAAAAATGTGTCAATTTGCATAATGTGTATACACACGATAAGAGGCAAATAAGCCAGAAGTCGAGGTACGGATTCCAGTATAAGTCACAGGACACGGTTGAAGATAATGTCCTGACTTTTGAAGAAATCAACAGATATGTCACAGTCCAGTGTGCCAGAGACAGGTTGGTTGGTTGGTTGGTGACTTGGTGGTGTCTGCTAATGTGAAGCAGCACCAGAAATGAACTTCTAGCACAGCAACTGGTGGTTGATCATTGTGATGTGCTCACACCAGTGGAGCCATACACAGTAAGAGGCAATACATACTGTCTGAGTTTGAACAACCAGGAGCATCAAAATAAAAAGTAATACAATTTCTGTTCTTCCTTATGTCATTTCATTTTGATTTTCAGTTTTCCAGTCATGTAAAGATATGTGAAGATAAACAAATCACACATGAGGTGAAGTCACAGGCAACACGAAAGTTTGGAGTGTAAGCCTGACCTACCCAGCATGTATTCAGAAGTCTGCTGTCGCTCAAATTAAAGAACATAAAAACAATCGGATCGACGATATGTTAAAACCTTTACACCTTTTTTTTTTTGCAAATTAACAAAACAAAACCAAAGAAAATGTATATATTCATATTCTGGAACTAAACTATTTGAAACTGTATAACTTTGTTTATTTTTCAATATTCAATGTCTTTGTGTGTGCTGCAGGTCTAGTATAGGGCAGATCTGACACTCCCTGCGTCCTGAATGATCAGTACAACATCAAACCTCATTCTCATATGATGAATGTGTGTATTCACGTGTATGAAATCACTGTGTTCAAATTGTTTGGCGGAGGACAGAAAGTGATGGATCTCTGACAGAATGAAAATCGTCTTGAGTCCTTTACCCCACAGCAGCATCGCTATAAACATGCGCCACCTCATCAGAAAACATGAACCAACAGGTCGTGTACACCATCATCCATTCATGCTCTGCGGCAGAAACAGACACCATCAGACGGTCTAAGTGGAAAGATATCTGACTTGTCTTTATCGTGTGTTATCTTAATGGTCTAGTAGCAAGCTTGACAATGAAAATGACTCCTGCCAAATCACAGAGGATCTCACAGTTCCTCCTCAGCGACACATGACAGCAGCAACACGGATACACATCCTGGAGTGAGCGTGGTCAGCCACAGGTGAATACAGGTGGTAGTCCTACTATTACAAGAGAGAGAATGCAATTGTTCGTCCAAATGTGTCTGTTCACCACACATGTATGAAGGCAGCTAGTGTCGGCGGTTAGCTTGGAAGTAATCTCCATGACAACCAATGTAATAAAGCTAGCCAAACTGAATGACAGCGCGTCCGAGTGCTTGTTACATTTGGAGTGATATTTCTTTTGCCACGACCCCTCTGCCATCTCCAGTGTTTCCCCACACACCTATAACTAAGACTATGGACTGAATGTATGGCTCATGTTGACTCGAGTTATGCTAGCACAGATCACTGGTAACTTCCGTGCACTTCCCTCAGTTGGGACATTTACGGGTAGCCGCTTTGCTGTCGTCAACTCACCCGCTTTCCAAAAGGATTTTCATCGTTGGGCTTCGGCGACAGCGAAGACCAAAGCACCACCAGGCCAAGAAACGTCCCTATGACGAGCAGACTCCGTAGAAGAAACCCTACTTTGAGCCTCATCTTGAAAGCTCTTCCCCGGTGGCCAGGCTGCCGACAGCTAGGCTAGCTTAGCTGCTATCGCTCCTAACAAGGGCAGAGAGGCAGGCAGGGTAGCCGGGAAGCTAACAGCCGGCTAGCTGCTGATGGTGCAGGTCTGAGCCACAAGGCTGGCGCTAACTCGACGACAGGCGGTGGTGTGACTGCCTGCTGAACTGGTGGACACGGCTCCCTCCCTCCAGGCTCTTCGCCCTGCTGTCTTCCTGGCTCTGTCCGCAGTGTGTGTGTGTGTGTGCCCAGCTGAGGACTGTTTGCCGGCAGCAGGGCTCGTTGGCTCACCTCCGGGCTGCGGCGCCACAGCAGCAGGGACGCTCCCTCATGTATGAGTTATTCTGTAGACTAAGACTTCACTATGTGTCTCAACGTCCTTACATGATCAAATGATGCCACTGTGTCTGTCCTGGCTCTGTGTGCAGCAGGGCTCGCACAGAGACAGCAGCAGGTTTTTCAGGGTGTGTAAGGAGAATCAAGAGGTCTATCTGGTTTTTCAGCCTACCTTGGATATGAAGTAGTAATTTTAAGGGCTGTGGCTCATTGTTGTAACGCCTACAACACACAGGAATGCAGAAATGAAAAAAAACTTTTCAGTTTCAGGACACAGAAAACAGAGAATGATGGGGATAATATAATATAATATAATATAATATAATATAATATAATATATTATAAGAATGGACATACAGGCAATGTAGAGAGAGAATGACATTAAAATGATCGAGGCATTAGAATAAGAACAAAAAGTAAACTGTGGTCTCTGGGCAGTCTGTTTCAACACAAACAAAGTTCTGTTGGGATCACTGAGGTGTGTGCAGGTCATCTTAGAGCATCCTCTCTGACAGCAGCACCTGGCAGACGTCATCTTAACACGTGGCCCTGCCTCTGACAAAGGCTTGAAGAAATGCATTGTCAAGTACCAGAGCAGAACAAACAAGTTGTTGGCGACACCTGAGAAGCAATGACGTGGGCTGAGGCTGAATGCGTGTTAAAGTTTGCAGTCAACTACAAGTGATAATTAAAACTTGAGACTGTTGACAGGTCACTGAGGTCATGTCACAGATCATTTATTGGTATTTACAAGTACACACAGATAACTTGAAGGCTGGTAGTTGCTGATAAAAATGACACATTATGCTTTTCCAACATATAGAGCCAAACTGAGTTCTAAGTGTGGATCAGCTGTCACTATCAGTCAAACGAGAGGGAGGAAAAGTGAAATCCTACTGAATAAACATTTAATATAAACAGAGATTGGGCCAATTATGTCAATACAAAGGCAGTGTAGTACTGTATGTGCGAAAAAAACAGGAACTGCATGTGAACTGGAGTTGCTTGTTAGTGTCATGCTGCAAACATGTCTGTCACCCTACGTGTGCTCCAGATAATGAGTGAGCAAGGAAGGAAGAGGAAGCTGAGGGAGTAGCGAAAGTCTGGATCGACCAATCAGGTTCCTGATCTGGAAACGACACAACTGGCAGAGACTCCTCGGAGAAACTGGAGAAAGAGAGAGAGAGAGAGAATGATTTCCTCTTACTGTTGTGATGCAGTTCAGCCTTAATTTTGATTCATGTATCATTATCAGGAATCACAGCAGTACTCTGAATACTGCAGTACCTTCAAACGTCAGCAGCAACTGTTGTGTTTTTCCACCAGGAGGCGCTAGCTCCACAGCCCGCTGGTTGTTACTGTCTCTTATGTTGACATCTGCTCCATAGTCCAGTAGGACTGACACCTGATCAGGGCAGTCTTGTCTGGCAGCTGCATGCAGAGGACTGTCTCTTCCTCTGCCTACATTAACATTGGCTCCTAGAAAAGGCAGAAACAAGAGGAGAGGAGAGCTGATGAAGATGTGATAAAAATTAAATATAAAGGCAGTCAGTGAGAACTATATAGAGAACTATCTAAAAGAGCTTAACAGAATTTGACTTCGTTGCATGCACTTGAGACTGTAGACTGGAATCACTTTGCAAAACTGCTCATTTCTGGACCTATAACACAGGGAGCAACTGCTCAGTAAAGGACACACACCTCTGTGCAGCAGAATCTTTGAGCAGGCTGTGTGTCGGTGTAAACAGCTCATATAGAGAGGAGAGCCCAGGTGGGACACTTCATAATCTGGATCTGCTCCGTGAGACAGCAAGGACTCTACACACTGGCTATTACCTGCACACACACACAATAATGAAACATTCACAATCTGTCAGTGTTGAATATCTTTAAATTTGATTACTGAGCTGTTCAGCCAAACACTGCATAAAAGTGTCTTTTTCAGTATATTTACCTCTTTTGCAGGCTTCATGCAAAGCTGAGGGGAAGTGTGCCTGTGTCGTGTGTGTATGCGCTCCTTTCTGCAGCAACAGTTCCAAACAGGCGACACTCCCAGAGGCACAACTGTTGTACAGAGGAGTGACACCATCTATGGTAGCAGCATTTACCTGGACACACACGTAGACATGAGCAATACAATACAGTCAGTTATATCTATCCAGTGCGCACACGCATATTGGTGTGTAAATGGAAGTGTCAGCAGCTGTTTAATGACAGTGGTACTGTGTTTTAGTGAGCATGTAATAAAGGTGATGATAAGATAAGTTAAGACAATACTTACATTAGCTCCAGCATTTATTAATGCTCTGACACAGGCTACATGTCCTGACAGGCAGGCTTCATGGAGAGGGGTCACATGATCGATAGTGACAATGTTGGCATGATATCCCTAAATATGAAAGCATACAGCATTATAAATTCAGTGGTTTAAGAAGCATCCTTGTCTTTATGAATTTAATGAGTTCTGAGTGAACACAGCCAGAAGGTAAACATTAGGACCGCACAAAGTTTTTATATCGATTATTTAAATAATCATTTTTATTAAAAGGGGAGAAAAAACAGTTATGCAAAGGAGATTTTTGAGATAGAAGCTAAAAAAATTCTGAGGGACACTGTTTGAGCCTAACAACACAATTTCCAGAGCAGTACAAACTGCTGAGGGCTAACTCGCAATATGTTATACAGCAGTGATACACCAGTTGCACTTTTCCCATTGGTGTCATCAGTCATTATATTATATAATAATATGTATAATGTCTTAGATAAATTTCTGTACAATGTAATCTCCAAGACTTTTTCTGGACTACAGCCAAATCCAAAAACTTCCATCCTCCTCCAAATGTAGATGCTTAAGACAAATTGCTGAAGCCCAAGCAAAAACTAATTATGTTAGAAGTGACTTAAACATGTCACCCTGCAAAAATGCTGTGTGTGTGTGTGTCTAAGGACATTACCTGTGCCAGCAGAGTGCGCAAGGCAAGCAGTCGGCCTTGAGAGGCTGCTTCATGGAGAGGGGAGCGATCTGCCCAGGATCCTGAACAGGCGCACGCACACACACACACACACACAAAAATGATGTGTTTTATTCTTATTTTAAAGCCCAATGTGAAAAGGTGCCTCTCCTAGAGGAACAGTTTAAAATAATAATAAGATAGAAATAAAAGAATGCAGAAATACTTCGCTGATTTTTACTTGAACAAATCATTTTACGATAAACAGTTCATTCTGAAGAAACTATGATCAAATTAAAAGTCTACTGGAGCTTTAAAGATTATTCTATGGGTACTTGTCTTTCTTTTACATTGTACAAGAGGAGTATTGGTTGCAGTGCCACTCATTGTGAATGAAAGGATTATCTCTGCTCAAACAGAATCTATAGCTCGCCGTGGTTATTTTTAGGTTTCATGCTCTCTGTCTCAGAAGCTGTGGCAGGAGCACCACATACACACACACAGTGCCATCCACAACATACCCATGTCCCCGTCTCCCCATGGCACATCCAGCCACTGGTAGATGTAAGACATTTCAATCAAGTGGAACCTTCTGCTTGTCCTTATGAAGATCACTATAGTGTTTACACTCTACACTGACAACAGACTGCAGATACTAAAAATAACTACTAGCTCACAAGCTAACTGAATCATTAGCTGGATAACTGCAGTCTGCTCAGTGTGCTGAGATCAAACAGAATAAACTAACCTCACCTATCTGTTTGACCAGCAAACTCACTGACCCAGCCACTGAAGACAAACGTGTTTTAAATCCTTCTTCTTCTTATCTAATCTGCTGAGAGAACCTGCTGTCACAAAGGCAGGCGGCCATATTTAGCTGAGCCTGTTTCTGTCCGTGGTCTCCTCTGTGTGGTATATGCCAGCAGCCATTTTGGAAAGGTCAACAACAACAGCTCAGAGTCACAGAAAACACCTCCAGTCGTCCCTCTTTAGCTCACACATTAAGCTTCTGTCTGTCACCTTGTCCATGTGTCTTTCATCATTCTGTTTCTTATGTCCTCCTTTGTCTCTGTCTCCTGTTTAGTCTAAAAAATTTCCATTAACAACAGTCTGGCCTGACATGTACGTGTTGTACCAGTCAGAGTTATTCGGCCATCTGTCACAACTCTCAAACCAAACAATTTTACACACCCACAATCTGCTGCAGTGCCCAACA
>JBAJHX010000051.1:1560593-1571191 GCA_037176925.1 Amniataba percoides
CTCTCTCTCTCTCTCTCTCTCTCTCTCTCTCTCTCTCTCTCTCTCTCTCTCTCTCTCTCTCTCTCTCTCTCTCTGCCCAACAGGAAGAACGTTGATGACTTCACAGGACCCAGAGAGCGCAGTGATCTGGGTTTCATCACCTTTGACCTCTCAGCTGATATCCTTTACAGTACTGTAGTGCACAGTGCATGTTGGTCTCACTCATTAGTGCATTTGAACACATATGTAGCAGATCTTAATTGACGAGATGTCATGTTCAAATGTAATTGGTGCAAATTTGAGCACACAGACATAAGACACGGATGTTTGTGATTTTGGGCTTTAAATAAATAATTTTTTAATTTGAATTAGATCTTTAGGATAGTAGGGATGTGTGTCTCCCGCCAGCGCAGTGGAGGCAAATGAAATGTTACTTTTGGTGATCTAAACCTAAAAATGTCTAGTTTTTCGAGACTTCCAGAAATAGATGTGTTTCTGTGATGCAGAGGGACAGTTTGAATCCTGAGTTGATACTCTGTGTGTAATGAGGGACAATGTGAGAAGTCAGCTGTAAATGGCGGTTCTGTTGTTGGTCCTCAACCTTTCCTACATTTGCAGCCAATTTTCGACTGGAATGTGAAACAGCTGTTTCTATATCTGTCTGCAGAGTACGCCACAAAGAGCAATGTAAGTCAGTGTCAACACACACACACACACACACACACACACACACACACACACACACACACACACACACACACACAGAGGTTTGACTGATATAGCAACACATCATTTGCCTTTCAAAATCTGTGTCATTCAGCACCAGGAAGCACAGTTTTTACGTTCTGCTGGTGGAAAAACATAGCGAGTACACAGAGAGCCACTACAGGTTTACAAATGAACCTTTGTGTTGATCACTGGATGTGCTGATGAACCGATAAAACGTAAATAATGTGACTGTGTTTGTGCATCAGTCTCTGAACCAGGTGGTGCTGTGGGATAAGATTGTTCTCCGAGGAGAAAACACCAAACTGAACCTCCGAGACATGAAGTCCAAATACTTCTTCTTCGATGATGGGAACGGACTCAGGTCAGACACTTGCACACACATTTCATGACAATCACCCTGATAGCTTTTGGTATTCCATGTGCAAGCAGTGATTTGACCTGGCAGCAGTGATACATAAGTCAAGAATCATTCAAATCTTTGGTTTAATGTTTTAGCACCATGAATAAAAAAGTGTAATCCAGGGTTAGATTGTCTGCTGTTTAAGAACTTGCACGTCACCACATGGTATATTGTATTAATAACATTATATTTTATGTATTTGTTTATATATTACAGTTAATTACGTTCACCATTTTCCCACAGGCCAGATGAAACCACCTAACAGTAAATAAAAAAGTACAAATTAGCCACCTCAATCAGCTATAATATGAAAATGTCTCAACTCTGCTGTATTAAGCAGTGTGCTGGAATTTTTTTCACTCTCTGCTACTGTTGAGTAAACGGTTAATATGGGCCGAAAAAGACTACAGATGATGAAACTTGAGGTCCAGTGTGTGCATCATCCAGATCGAATAGAAAACTATTTGCCCTGACGTTTGACAGTTTATATTTTTAGATAATGATTTCTTTATATTTCTTTTTATTTCGACCTAGAGGAGACTTGTTCAGTGTTGCTCCAGGATAGTTTAGACTTGCTGCATTTAACTGTCTTCAGAAATCTATCTGAGAATACAACCAGGTTTTCAATTCTGACAGAAATCCTGTATATAAAACATACATTTACAGTCTGTACAATATATACACACAATCCGAAGAGGTCATTTTTGCAGGCTAATGTTAACTTTGTACATCTGTTATGTTTTGTTACTGGCTGATTAAGTGTCATGTGTCTCTGCAGGGCCAATAAAAACATCACTCTGACGCTGTCATGGAATGTTGTTCCCAACGCTGGAATCCTGCCTCTGGTGGCTGGAAGTGGACACGTCAGCCTCCCTTTCCCAGAATCATACGAGATCGCTAAGAGTTATTAGACAGAAATACATCTCCAGACAGTTTCAGCACATACTGTACACACGGACTGATGGAACTACACGAGCACAGGCACAAACAGATGGCTAACATACACACACAGGTGTTTCTTCATCAATGTAAAAGACTCTGGTTTGTAATAAAAGTTGAAATTGGAACATTTGTATCTTTGTAAGGATTTAAAACCTTAACTTACATGCAGATATTGTTGGTATGGTTTGATTGAAGTCATGATAAAACATGTAAAAGTGCACTGATATGAACATTCCTGAATGCAACCAGTCCCACTGAACAAGACAGCTTTAACACAGCTGTTATAAATGGGACACATTTTACATTGCTTGTGTTTGAGGTCTACATTAATGCAGATTTAATAGTGATGAGAGTGTTGACTCTGTAGTATAGACATTGCTGTTAACACCATCAGAATGGAGTGTTGGTATATGAGATGATGTGACAGCCGGTCTCTGCTGATGTTATCACATACAAGAGCATGAAAGTGCTTGTTAGCACTCAATTATCTGAACTTGATGTGGTGGATGTAAATCTTCAGCTTCTGAACAAATTATACAAATAGAGAGTTTGACACGTTTTCATACTGTATTAGAAAAACTGTACAAGTACAATGTCAGTCTGAATTTTAACCAGAGTCAAACAAAAGAAATATACAGTATATACACTCACATGGAACTCACTGTACACACACAAAAAAACTCCATATTACATTAGCACCCACTCTGCTGAAGCTCAGAACAAATGTAGTGGTTCTATTTCCCCATATTTTGACTGCCAAAGTACAAACAGTTTTGGTTAAATAGTATGTACATTCTAGCAATGAGAGACAAAAAAATGAAGAAAATGGGGACCTTTAAGGAGTCAAACAAGAGTTTCTTTTCAAAAACACTTTTAAAAGGAAACTCCTCACAAAAAAAACTTGTTTTTAATAGTCTTAACAGATGCAATGATTTACATCAATTTAAAATATTTAGCTTAAAACAAAGACTAGAGGCAAGCGGGAAACGGCTAGCTTAGCTCCATCAGTAAAAAAAAAAAAAAAAGACCTTCCCACAGGTCTTCATTTACTGGCATCAGGAGACAGTGATTTCAGGAGCAGTTTCCTTTGGGTGCCAAACCCCTGCCACTGATCAGGTTTAATGTTCTTAACCAACTCCAGCTTTGAGTGGTCTCTTGTGTGTTTTGAAGAACACACAAACAATACAGAACCTAAAATTGTACAAACAATTGGCATCTGACAATGTCAAAGTGTGTGCTGTAACAAGAGGTTTGTTAGTCTATGCGCTGGATGAGCTTCTCCTCCATCATACAGTAGAGGGCGACATGGGACAGGTCAGAGATGAAGGCGTCACAGGCTCGTCTGCTGACGCTCTTACAGCCTCTGAGGTCCAGCAGAGTCAGAGAGGAGAGACGCTTCAGGTAGGACAGACAGCCATCTGTCAGCTCACTACAACCTGGACACATACAGACAGACAATGTGGTTAAAGTGGGTTCTACATGGAGTTAGCGCTAAGCCAAAGATAGTTTGTGAGCTTAAAGGAGCATCACTGTAACACCAGTGTGATCACCAGAGTAGAGTGAGCTTGTGGTTCCAACAACATGAAGTGACAGTTCTTCAGTTTCAGCAGGCATTCTACCAGTTCAACTGTCATTCCTATGATGTCAATCATATAAGATCATCAGCTTCATAGTATCTGAGTCTCATGAAGGTTCAGGTGGGCTCTACCTGTTATTTCATCTAAAAGGATCAGAGCCAGAAACTCTTGATCATGTCATTACAAACTAAACCTCTATCAGTGAACCAGCTCAGTGAAAGGTTACATGATCTACCAGTGCTCAAACACTCACCTGCCAGTGTGAGCTCAGTCAGGTTGTTGCGGGTGTGAGTCCCAGCTGCTGCCAGCAGGGCAATGGAGGAGTCTGTTATGTCCTTGCAGTGAGCCAGGTCCAGTCTCTCCAGCTGGGGCATGTGGCGCTGCAGCAGCCTCAGAGTGGAGTCACTGATGTCCAGACCAGACAGACGCAGAGTCAGCATGTTCCTCAGCCTGCTGCGAGATGACTCTGAACCTACAGGGACAGACAGATGTGGATGGACAGGGCTACTTGAGCTGCAAAGGTCAAGATAGATATTATGGTGTACATGTTGATGAATGGGGCGGCACAGATCGCCGTGACCCTAGGTCAGGGACCTGCCAACGCACTTTAGGAATTGTCATGGTAAGGCTGGCCTGGTTCATTTGATGTGTATAAAGAACATATTATCATACACTGTCTGTCATGATGGAAGCTGTGACAATCACAGCCAACCACATTCACTACCCTCAACACTTACACACAGGGTGCTCCCCATCATAATGCACTGACTGTTTTTCTTGTATAAAGTCTCTGAACGGAGCCTGTTCAGCACTGCTGTTACTAACCAGGTGGGGTGATGATCTCTTTAATCTGAGCATCTTTAAGGCCTTCACACCAGCGCAGGTCCAACAGCCACAGGTGAGGCAGAGTGGGAGAGACCAGTGCTGACAGACAGGACCAGGACAGACCAGTCACCCTGAGCTCCCTCAGACCTAACAACACACAGAAAGACAAATGGAAGGGTGTCATGAAACATGTAGGAAAAGGGGCTCGCATGAGACTTGCTCTCTTTGTCCCACTAAATCACAGACTCCCCAAACTGATCACTGTTAAATTCAGTTCAGAATGAAAGACGTTTTTTTAAGCCAAATCATCCAGCCATAGTGTTAGTGTGTGTTTGTACCTGGGAGCCTGGTGAGCAGACAGTTGAGCTGTCTCTTGGCCAGGGGGGTCCAGGAGAGGTCCAGAGAGGTGGGCTGGCGTTTGATGATGCCTGCCAGGGCCTGATTAGTGAGTGGGCTGCAGCGACTCACATCC
Source organism: Amniataba percoides (assembly GCA_037176925.1). Lineage (NCBI taxonomy): Eukaryota > Metazoa > Chordata > Actinopteri > Centrarchiformes > Terapontidae > Amniataba > Amniataba percoides. The sequence continues at coordinate 1,565,518 of JBAJHX010000051.1, forward strand.
ACGTGGCTCCACAGTCGCTTATCACAGCTCCTGCACAGGACGGTGTTTATTCACAAGCTGCTCTTTTCACATACTGTGTGCTGCTGAGTGTACTGCTGTACAAAGTGTGTGTGACATACCATTTGTACCAGGCCTTACAGACTGTCATGCAGGCCAGAAGCTCAGCTCTGTTCAAGTATCTGAACACAGACACCCACACCTCTTTCTCCCCTCCTTTCTCATTGCCTATATCTTTAAAGGACGGCAAAGACAAAAGGGACGGAGGAGAGAGGGAGGACGCAGGATGAGCAGCGGCTTCTTCTTCCTCTGACGAAGACGCAGAGCGATCTCTTGTGCCTCTGTCACCATGGTTACCCCGCAAACGAGGTCTAAAAGATCAAAAATATCCAAGGATGTCTGTGTCAGTGATGTGACATGCAGTGATATCGAATAACATTTTTCATTTGTTGACACTCTCGAGAGGGCAGGTCTTACATTATAGGAGCCTGTCAGGGAGCAGATGTCAAAGGAGAGAGGGCAAAAGTAGATATGTGGACATTTGTAAACCAGCGATTCAACTTAGCCGAGCATTGTTGTTCAAACGACTGGAGCAGATCATTCAGTCCAGAATACAACAGAGCAGGGAACAAGGTCATCCAGGTTTGTTACCATCCTGTTAGTAGAACAGCCATGAAGCTAAGCAGTAATTTAAGTCCTTGACCAGGATGGCAAAACTGTCCACTCCAGGGCCCACATGGATAAAACAGTATGTGGTCTTGGGTCGCGGCTACCAAGTTTTAAGCACTTTGTGCCAGAGCTCCACAGCCTCTACACTGTTAAAAAGTGTTGCAGCCATGTCTGGAATCACTGCATTCACCATCTGATGCTTCACATGTAATGATCTAGCATCTAGTGTTCACAAATATCAGCCACTGATATCTGTTAATAATCATACTTTGACTTGGGGCAATACTGATGGATTTCTTTTAGCTTTCTCCACTGTACCACCAACATGTTGTACTGTGATCGAAGGCACACTGGGGATATTCAACAATATCATTTCTGCACAATAATGCACACAGCAACAGCAACAATATCCATCCATCCATTTTCTAACCCGCTGCATCCTGCACTCAGGGTCACAGGGTGCTGGAGCCTATCCCAGCTGTCTTAGGGCGAAGGCAGGGTTACACCCTGGACTGGTCGCCAGTCAGTCGCAGGGTGCAACAACAATAATACTATAAAATTAAATAAATAACAATAATAATAATAATTTTCATGTTGTGTGAATGGTGAATGTCATTCTTCAGTTTGCAGTTTCCGTTGGGTTGCTTTGGTCTCAAAACATCCCATACTCATTCAGTTTAAGGTTTTACACTGAAAATACAGTCTATTGTGTTTCCAGCATCATTTGAAATGAACAAAGAAAAGCATTTTATATGATGAGTGGATGTTGAATTTGATGAGCGTAACTTACCTGCCAGGTCCTCTCGGGGTTATGCCGTCAGCTGTTGCATCGGCAGTCTTGAGTCGTGAATGCTTGGACAGAGCAGTCTTTCTCTGGATGAAGCCCTGCTGACCACCAACACCCACAGCAGCTGTCCTCGGACCCATGGCTGCTTCTAGCTTCGGCACAATGGAGCCTGAGTGGCAACAACATGTTGAGAGTTAACTTATTCATTTTTCTTTTATTTACTGAAGATAGATGGTGCCGTGTACAAACCATCACAAAGTGGAAGTTTTACCAGATTGTCTCTTGGCTTTGTGGGGGCGCTGCAGAGTGACAGTCAGGTAGGAGCCACTCAGCAGATCATCGTTCAGATCTGACACCAGGAGGACGGGGGGCTCCGGGTCTGAATCCCATCGGCCTTCATCCTCCACCTCCTCTTCTTCTTCCTCTTCATCTTCCAGCGTGTCAATCTCCTCCTCTTCAGGGTCAAAATCCTGCCCCTCACTGTCCTCATCTTCATCATCTTCGTCATCATCATCATCGTCATCGGTTCTGCGCCTCCTCCTTTGTCGATGATGCCGTCGTTCTTTGCCTCCGTCTTCACTGTCCTCCTCTTCCTCTTCTTCTTCGTCATCGTCGTCGTCGTCATCATCGTCCGAGTCTTCCGAGTCGTCACCTCGGCGCTGCATCCTGGAACCTCCCCGCAGTCTCACCCCACGTCCTCTCCGTACACCGTCCTTCACGCTCATCCCTCGCTTTAGCTTAAGGACAGAGGAGCCGGGAGTCATGAGTGGTCCTCTGTTCCCCCTGGGGGTGGAGCTTCCTCTCAGCAGGCCTCTCCTGTTAGTGCCAAAGGCCCTCCTGGCAGAGTGATTTCCCCCTCGGACATGAAGTGCCATCTTTCTTCTCTGAGAGGCTGTGTAGAAGCATGGATGGATGGGACAACAATTCTTTCAGAATGAGTAACTAAAGAAATGCCACTAGTGGACAGAAGGAAGTGAAAAGATTCCTCAAGTTTATCTTATAACAAACCTTCATCATCATCATCACTGGCAGAGTCATCTCCATCGCGGCTGTGTCTCTGCCGCCGGTAAATCTTAGCCATACGAGCGTCCAGCAGGGCGGAAGCTTTCCGTTTCTGCATATGCCGTGAGAGGAGAGAGAGAAGAAAAGGGAAGGAGACACAGAATAAGAACAGTATGGTTGAAGGGGAAGTGTGAGAAAGAACACAAGAAGAAAGCTGTTTGAGACCTTAAGTACATTTAGAAAGACACTAAAAAAGTTAAAGTAGAGACCCAACAATACACACTCACCACTGGGAGGCCATCACCTTTGTCTCCTTTAGACTGCTGCAGGAAGAAAAAAAAACAAACAAAAAATTACTGTGTGCTTTTTGAGATTCTTTAGTTTTGAACAAAGAAAATGTTTTGAAGGCTGCTAATAATCTTTGGACAGAAGCGGCCATCGTGTTATATCTATAAACCTTTCCATCAATCTGAAAGTAGAATAAAAAAAAGAAAAAGAAGTGTTCCAACACTTTCATGGTTGTTAAAAGCGACGTAACATGTGTCAAGGCTTTTAGTGGACTCGTTAAAGGGAGAGCTCACCCACAAACCCAAGCTTATGTTATCATTGTCTCACACTCTAGTTACAGAAAAATCAAACATGGCTCAAGCATCACAAAACAGGGTGATGGGACAGAACATCAAGTAATGTAGTGTATCCTTTGCTTATACTAGTGTACCTTGTGACAAAGAGTTAGACTTACACCAAGGTACTCTGATTAACTGTGAATGACCAATGTTTAAAAAGGTGTAACAATTAGTATAGTAGTAAGTATTTTCTTAAAAATCAATGTAAAGACTTACACAAAAAGAATTCCTCTCAATTATCACTTCTGACTCACTACAAATTTGTGGTTGTGTCGGTCTACAGAGACTCTGCCTGGAATTGATCATTTTGCTGTTCAAAACATTTGTGGGCATCTCCGCTTTAGCCAGGGGTGTTTGGTTTGAGGTGCATAACAAAATCCTACTAGTTATATCTTTAATAAACCATGGTACAAATTGACAAATGTTAATAGGTCACAAGTAGTAGACTTTCACTTCTCAAGAGTTCTGAACTAATCTCAAATGAAGTCCAATATTCATTGGCATATGATCAACAACAGTAATGAAAAAAAACAAAACAGACCCTGAAACAAAAGTGATTTTCAAGTGAGTCGTTTCCAACATATACAAACATGAACAGAGTGAAAATGTCACAGTGAATGGAATATTCTTTTAGTCACTTCTATACCAAAAGCATATTTCACATGTTTGAAGTTTTGGGCTTGTTGCTTAGAAACACGGCTGTAGACAGAACAGCATCTGCGCCTCTGATATCTAAATTTCAATATCTAGGATGGACTCTAGCTCAACACTATAACCACAGGACCAGAAATCCTTCCACCCTAGTTGCTCCTCTGACGGGGAGCATGAGCACAAAAGCTGTTGGCAACATCCTGCTCCTGTTTGCCACTGACAGAACAGTTACCATAGTAATGAAAAAAAACAAAACAAAACATCGACAAAAAAAAAAAAAAAAAAAAAAAACTTTGAACAGGAGGGACAAAGAGTCAGACAATGTGCAGTAACAAAAGTAAATGGGCCATCAACCATCAGCTTCTCCAACATTCTTTGACAGTGAGGAAATAGTGTGACTCAAGCGAACTTAATATATTATTAAGAGCAAACCTAATATATTTGTAATCGGTCTGGAATGGCCTTATTTCAGTCTGCAAAGCTTCACGTTTGCTGTGTCCACTGTCACAGTATGAGTTTTTCTTTTTAATTCAACTCTTTGAGATGTGATTGTGACACAAACCTGTATGGTTTTTATCAGATAGCTTATTATTATTCTCAGAACCACAACAATGTCTATTAAGATGAGCCATGAATGAGTCATTAGCCATGAGTGTGGCGCGGGGAAAACAGCCGTCTTCAGCTCAGACTGACAGAAGAGGCTCCACTCTTCTAGAAAACGGGAAATCATTCTGACAGTAACATTTACATCAAGAGCTTGTCTGTTCTTTTGAAAAAGATGGAGAGGGAAAAAGGGGTGGGGTGTATGCGACAGACGGGTGGATGTACGCAGAGTAGGCGGCACCTCTCACCAGTCTCGAGCTGATTGGCTGAGAAGGCAGAGGAGCCGCCAGCAATAGAAGTGACGCTGAGGAGGAGGAAGAGCAGGAAGGAAGAAGAGGAGGAGGGAAGAAACCACAGCGGACCACCTCGCCATCCTGCTGGGAGCCCACAGGACCCCCTATGGTAGCAGAGGGCCCGGGACCCAGCCTGAGGACCAGGGGGCCGTGGGGACGGATGTGCTGCTGGTGGCCAGCGGCCAACGATTCATCGCTGCCTGATGACTGACGGAGTTAAATTAAAATAAATAAATACAAAACAAAATAGAGCAACCCAAAAACAAAAAAAGAATAAAATAAACATTGAAAAAAACAGACAGGAGACACACAAAACCTGTTAGCTTTGACACACTGCAACCAAGTGTGTGTGTGTGAACGCCAGGTTAGTACACTGTGCAAGAGAGAGGGCAAGTGTTTGCAAACAGACCAAGTGTAGCAGTGTAGACAATCCATGAATATACAAGAGGTAGGTGTGTGTGTGTGTGTGTGTGTGTGTGTGTGTGTGTGTGTGAGAGTTAGACATTGTTTACCTCTGGGTCAGTGATCCCTTGGACACACTTTGGACACTCCCAACAACTGGGCAGGTCTTTATTCACCACTCCTTCACCCTGAACCTGCAGATGCAGACACATTATTAGAAACATGATGGATGAAATGCAGAGATGAAAGGTGAGACACCTGCTTGAACCCTGCTTGTGTCTTGTGACTAAGACATTCACTGTGCATCTTTAAACTTGGTGGTTCCAGCACCATCTGCTCTTTTCTTGTGTTGACCCCCCCACACACATTCTTCTGACAGTGGCTGACTGAGACACTTGTAAAATGTGTGTTTGTTGTTTTTTCAATCTGAATCAAAATGTGGGCAACACCTCACCACTGTTATTTTGTCATCTAAAAGTAACCTGACACTGACTTTGAATTGTTGATTGCTGCAAAAATTCACTTCTTTCTGCCCACAGTCCCAGAAACTCAAATAAATACCTATAGTGCACTGTGTGTGTGTGTGTGTGTGTGTGTGTGTGTGTGTGTGTGTGTGTGTGTGTGTGTGTGTGTGTGTGTGTGTG
>JBAJHX010000051.1:1571291-1602079 GCA_037176925.1 Amniataba percoides
GTGTGTGTGTGTGTGTGTGTGTGTGTGTGTGTGTGTGTGTGTGTGTGTGTGTGTGTGTGTGTGTGTGCGCGCGCGTGCGCGCGTGCATTACCGTGAGGCAGGCAGGATGGACTATCTGTGCACAGTTGGAACATTCCATCAGAGTGAGGGAGAGATCTCCAGTTTCTTCCTGGTTGGGTTCCTTGCAGAGCTCACACACTGCAGATAGGGGAAGGCCCGGCTGTTGGGACAGACAGTAAGTTACAACAACAGACATATCCAACACATAGAGATAAATAAATCAGAGTCACTTACAGAGAGACACTGTCGAAGCACACAGGTTTGCTTGAGCTTCCCTGGTCCTCCAAACTTCTTCATGTCTCTGCAGAAGTTACAGTCTCCACACTCTGGTCTAATACAGGCTTCACAGCGCTTACACCTGCAGGAGGAAGACAAAACAGCCATTGGATGATCATTGAATACTAAATCAAACACCTCTTCAATTATAATAGTAAAAGTCTTAACCTGGTGCACAACTGCTGAGCGTAGTGGAGACAGGCAAAATACAAACATAACTGAAGACCAGTTAAAAGATTAAAACAACATTAAAGCCCACGTTCATTTGATGAGCTGTGTTTTTCTCATAGAGACAGACACAGGCACACACGCGCTTTATTACCTGACCCTGCGCCGCCTCAGCACAGACATGGAGGAGGCTGGTTTCTGTGGTCGTGGGATGATGGGAGTGGAGGCCAATTTCGGACGAGGAGGAGGTGGTGGAGGAGGAGGAGGCTGGTACCATGAGGGCTGGTGGGGGAGCAGAAGAGTAAAGAAACCTCAGTATAATGCAGTCCAGTACAACACCACCTTTAAGTGTGACCTCAAAACTACAACACATTATTGAGATGAGAGATGGCAGAAAAAGTCTATCAAAACCAAAAATTTTAACCTTTATAAAAGTTATATAGCACAACTATTGTGTTGAATTGCATCTGACTGTACAGGTGTACCTAGAGTGTATGCTCAGTGTTTGTTGTGCCACTGAGAAATCAGCTAATAAAAAGCAAACTTTTTGTTAACCACTGCACAACTATGACCCACTGCTGTTTCTGTTCTTATTTCCCATAACACCCCTGTAGGAAGGGAAGACTGCTTACTCTCTTTGGCCACTTAACGATGGGTTTTCCTGTGTAAGACAGTTTGGGATTGTCATTGGCATGTTCCTTCAGCAGTGCCTGCATGACAGCAGAGTCAGGAGAGTCAGGAGTGATAAAAAACAGGAGAGCAAAGCAACACACTCAGGTGCACACGGAGCAGTCGAACCTTGATGTGTGTAATGAGTGCAGGGGCGTTGTGTATTCCTGCTGGGACACACTTCTTGTTGGAGGGCAGAGCCTCCAGTTTACCCAGCAGGTTACATATTCCCTCCAGTTCAAGGGGAGTCAGATGAACTTTAACTGCAGGCTTGTCAGACTGCTGCTCTGAAGAGTCTTCATCACTGTCACTACCCTCCTCCTCCTCATCGTCGTCGTCGTCCTCCTCCTCCATCTGCTCAGTGGCTGGATCCAAGCCGGGCGGTTTCTTCAGACCTGACACAAGGACTTGGTTACACATTCTGTTTAGGCAAATAGTTCCCCCATGTAGGTACCCTCTCTGGTTGCCATACCAATGCCCAGCGTGTGTTTCTGAAATTCTGGTGTGAGGTAGGAGATCTTGGTCAGGCTGAAGACGTAGCGCTCCAACACGTACCAGCACATCTCGTAGTAAAAGGGGTAACGAAACTTCACTGGAACCTGTGGTGGAGATGAAAAATGCATTTAACTGTCACAAAATCATTTTTTCTGTCATGTACAGCTTATAGGAGTGTGTGTATGCACCTACCCGTGTTCTGTCCTCTATATTACAGATGTTAAGTTGCATAGGAATGTTGAAGCTATGCAAGAAGTTTCCTCCAAACACCATAGAGTCCACAGGTGTGTAGACAGCATGGATCCAACCTGAGTATAAGACACATATTTTAATTCTGTCACATCACTGAAATCATTAGCATTTATTGGCTGTGTGACAGAAAGTTAAATGCGTACCCGACGGTATGATGAAGGTGCAGCCCTGCTTCAGTTCAATCCTCTGGCAGTCAGATGCTCGGTCCCCCAGGAAGACATCTCCCTGTTTCCCCGACAGCACCCAGTTCTCATACAACTCCAGGTTCTGAGGGGTGGGAGGGATCAGCCAGAACACCTGAAAACACACAACTGCAGTTGAAAACACACCAGCTGCAGCAATCGTGTTTTTTTTTTTATTTCAGCACTTTAAAATGAGCCTGAATCAGAAAATAGGCTCTCACAGAAGAGTGTGTGTTCAGGCCCCACCTTGCTTCCTCTCAGTATGTGGTACCACACGGACGTCCCTCCAAAGTCAATGTGAAAGTCTGTGTAGCAGCCCTCAACGCTCATCAGACAGTATCTGCAGAGTCATGCAAACATTAGCAATGTGTATATTCAAATGTCACATCAATGAAATTTGCAGATGAAATGTTGAGGAAGTGATTTTGAACAGATGTGACTCCAGAGAAAGGTGAACCGAGGGGACTCACTTCTGTACTTTGGGGTACTGCATGTCGGTGATGGAGTTGGTGGAGTCTCTTTGTCTCTCTTTCAGGTGACGAGGCCACATGTTGTCCACCCAGTCTATGAGATCAACCTACACACACACAAACAAAAACACAGGAGCAAAATGGATGACAGGTATGTTATCTGAGAACAACGGAAAGACAGGAAATAACAATATAATAGTTACATTTTCACTTTATGTGTTCATTCCAAACTACTACTTCGAGAGTCCAGAGGCACAGAAAGACTCACTGCTGCTGTTTGAGTGGGTTATGAAGAAAATGTGTGATACGCTCATCCTGGCATTAAGTGTGTGTACTTACTGTGGCAGGTCTCTTGACCAGGTTCTCCAGCTTGGTGTGGCTGAACTCAAGGCTGATGACATTATAGAGCTTCTCTCTCTGAGAGGGAGGGGTCTCGTAGTAACGCGTCCACTGGGCCATGGACATCTCTGTCCCCTTCTGAGTGGTCACATCCATCACATCTATCATGCGCCTGCTACCTGAGAGGGTTGTTTTGGTAACGGTTAGTCACAGAATGCCAAAGTAAAACAGCAGCCAATTAGACAAAGCTGAATATCTCTGTTTAGTATATCAAACAGAAAGAAAATATGGGCAAGGAAAAAACACATTACAAAAAGGTGGACATCACTGGAATTGAGAAGAAAAAAAACTTTGGACTACTACTGTGGATAGAACAAACAAGTTCTTTAAGATATTGGTTGTTTGACTGTTAATTGACCAAAGACCATTTTGATGATTTAACATTTAGTAATTAACAAACAAACGCAAAACTTTAGCACATTCAGAACAGAAAATAGAAAACAAACAAAACAAAAAAACCTTCACGTCTTACCTACATACATCTTGACATCATTGACACTGAAGTCAGGACCCGGCATCCTACAAAAACAAACAAAATACTACATGTTATTTGGATTATAAACCAAATCATGTCAGTGGTCTCTCCCCAGTGGAGAAGAAAGCAATCAATTTAAAAAGAGACTTGAGAAAAAGACTACAGTAATAAGGTAGATGAACTCTCTATTGATGTTTTTCTTGATTAGAATGTGCATTTAATGGTTTACATGCCCACACTAGAGAATACTGTTGGAACCATTCCTTTACCTCACATACGTACATGAGTGCTCTGCAGTCTCCTCAGTGGTTAGGTTGAACTGTTTCAGCCCATAGTATGTTCACCTGTTATTTTGAGATCCAGCTTCAATAGTACAAACCATAGACCAACCTTATTGTTCTATCTTGAAGTTTTAAGAATACTTTTGCTAAACACACCTATTAATTCCAGTTTTTAAATCACTGTGCACAGGACCCTGTACCTTATGATTTATTTTAATGCTCAACTTCTCATTTCTTTTACCAATGACTGGTAGTTTCTTATATTCCTATTTACCTGCTGATATTTGGTATCTTTGTCTCTTTCTACCCTTTCAGTTACAGAGAGAACAGTACTGAGAACTTTTTACAACTTAAAAAGGTTTTGTTGCAGGCAATCCCAAACTTTGAGCAGTAATGTAACTGATGAGAGAAGACAGGAGGAAGAGAAAAGTAAAAAGGATGCCTACTTTATTCCCAGTCCATCAGGCTTCTCTATGATGATTGGATCCCTCAGGCCACCTCTTTGGACAAACTCGTATGTTAAGTCTGAGAAATACAAAAGACAACAGACAACAAACTGAGACAGAGAAATGTTTCCTTCCATTTGTTAATGTCCACTGACAAAAATCTGTCCTGGTTCCCTTGATACAGCTGTGTCTCTGTCACAGCTGTAATAAGGGAAACTGATGTGCCCTTACCTTTTCCCTCCATGCGAACCACTCGGTCAGAGCTGAACCTTTGGCTGCTGACCTTCTCCTCCAGGTCAAACATCCTCCGTCCATCAATCTCCTCATCTGAGATGCCATCGTCATGGTAACGCCGCCGGGTACCAGCCCGCTACAGAAGGGGGAAAGAAGGGTGGAGAGGTGAAGAACGAGGCATAGTTAGGATGGGTGACAGAGAAAGAACAAATGGGGTGGGGGGTGGGGTGGGGGTGGGCGACCCAAAACCAGAACTGATGCCATGGTACCATGTGTTCCTCAGAATATTTAGACAGCGTTCATTTCGAAATCACTGTATACTGAATAACAGCAACAACATGCAGGGAAAAACTCATTAAGCACTAAAATCCATGTATTTAAGAATGATCTCAGTGAAGACAAAGATGGACAAAAGCAAAACACACATCATGTACATGACCTGTTCTTTTACATTATTTAATGTGCTCCCTCCAAACAAAAAATATCTCAACATTCGCTCTACTGTAAGGAGAGAAAATACTGTTGGGGGGCCTTCCAGGTCATAGCGGGTAACACAAAGATAATCCCAGGCTGAGCCCCCAACCCCCCCGTCCTCCATAATCTCTCCGCTTCTTCACTAGTGTCTGCACTCAAGCACAATAAGCTTATCTTAATACAGTGAACACTCGTTACACCAGTGCCATATATGCACTTCAGTAACAACCTGCCATTTCGTTCAGATTTTTTTTAATTACCATGAGTCACAAAAACATAAAGTTAAAACTTTCTCATTTATATCATGCCAAAAACTGAAAGCCTCAGGAGACAAATATATTCTATGTTCGTTCCACCTGTGGTGCCTAGCCTGGTGGGTCCTACACTGACAAGCACATTAGACTCAATTTAGATTTATCAATAATTAGCTCTACTAACTTCAGAATCAAACTTGATTCTTTCTCCTCAAACATCTCTCCATCCACGACCAGAACCCCATGCTCTCCTTGTTCACATGTGCTGAGTTATGCTTTAAATCAGTAGATTTCCGTGTTAATGGACCTTCCCCTGACTTTTTCACGTCAGAAGAAAACATGCACCACCTGTGAGAAGTTCTGTTATTTCTGCTCAAACCCTATCATTTTTTTGTCTTTCCAAGTCACATGGAAGGAAATGTCTATAAACCAACCAACATGGAACTTTTAAGGCTGATACGTTATTGACTATTTGAAAGTTTCAATGACTACTACTACTATTACTACTACTAATAATAATGATAAATAATAAGTAATAAGTGAAGGTGTAGAGGTGTGTGTGTGTGTCTCTGTGGCTATGTATTTCCATAGTAATACCACTGAACAGCTAAGTCTCCAGACACAGACACATAACATTAGGAAAGGCAGAGCACATACTATTTAAGGACAAACCAAACATCCTGGTTCAAACTGGGACCTTAAAGATGAGACCTCATGGGGTAGACATAATATGAGAGAGTGACACTGTTCCTACACTTCTTTGGCTTTTCTGTACTTCTTGTCACTTATATGCCGACGCATAAGCCAATACTGATGGACATATCTGCATGTTAATCCAGGCAGATTCATCTATCTGGCTGATCTAAACACTAGAAATATCATAAGCACAGCCCTTTTCTAGGTTCACCATGCAAAACATCACATTTCAGTTTCTCTCTCTCTCTCTCTCTCTCTCTCTCACACACACATTTGACTTTCAAACTCCATCTGAAAACACCTCACCATATCTCCACTTAAAGTTATCTTATTTTAAACATCCATGATGTGTGTAAAAGTAAGGACCAGTGTGGTCAAATACACCTGAAACTTACCAGCCTCTTGCTGTACCGTGGCTTGGACTCATCCATTCTCACTGTGGAGCCAAATGCATTAATCTAGAGCCATCAGAAAACAGGTCCGGCTGTAAACACACTCCGGCGTGTTCACCACAGAGGGTTTACAGAGAGCTAACGTGGCTACAGTTAACACAAACAAAGGACTAACTGAGATAACAAAAAGATATTTGTGGTCTTTTGTAATCGTCTCCCTCCGGTCACTGTCTTCATAGAGGTCTGATGAACTAACGCTGGATGTGCGAAACTAAATGTGGAGCCCGCCTTGTTTAAATCACAATACTGCATTGAATGGAAGAAAACATCTTCATTAAAATACCATTATCGTGAAATAAAAACACTCTGAATAACGTGACTTATGCTTTGTTCGTCGCCTTTAGCAACCCAGTGGTATCCAAATAATGTTAGCTTTATGGCAGGCGTCGTGCTCAGAGCGACAGAAAACTCAATATGACCACAAAGAAACATTTACATAAGTCTAAAGCACTGCAAGAAAAATGCGTCCATGGTTGCTGCTGTTTAACTGGAGTAGTGTAAAGTTAATGCAGTCTCCGAACAGCCGCCATTTTCCAGCCCATCACAAAACATCACCACCTCAAATGTTGTTGGGCCAATCACGGACATGCTAGCAAGACATTCATTGGTCGACAGCAATGTCATTCACGTCACAAGCTGTGCACGGGGATTGGACAAGATTAACCAATAGACATATGACGGAACTGGCCAGAAACCAATAACAGCACGATTCAAAAACAACTTTATATCTCATTGGCTATTATGTTCCCGTGACGTCAATTAGTGGACAAACACACTTTCAATCAAGACAAGTAGCCAATCACGCGATGATACAAGACACAGGTCACCGCCCCATTATCCAATATAACTAGTCATCACTCATAGATAAAGCGAATCACCTAATAAATGGTGCGTTGTTACAAACTCACCCCCATATTCACGCAGCTCCGTCCACCTCCAAACGTCTCCGGTAATCCCAGTTGTGTGACGTCTCCTGCGGCCGTTGTTTTCACTTCCACGGGCTCGCATCGGACGGACACGTTTTGTAGCGTTCACCTCAACGAGGAAGTGCTTGTAGGTCCATAAATGGAAGTGTACTGTGAGGAGACCTGTGTAGATTGGCTGGATGATGTTGCGCGGCTCCTGTGATTGGTGGCAGAGAGGTGTCTTTCAAACGCGTACAGATAATATACGGCAAGCGAGAGGTACATGCCAAACGGCGCCCTGCGAATGAAACTCCAAACAAAATAAAGAACAGGTTCATTTTATTTCGGGAGCACAAAACTACAAAAGAAATGTTTTTACAATAAAACCATACCTGTCATAAATTACTACAAAGTAACAGGCCTCAAATGATGTAAGCAGAAAACACAAAATCACACTACATATTACCAAAGTGTCACACAAGCTAATAATAGTAAAGCTGATTGAACCATGGTTGGCCATTAGGCCTGTCCAGTTTACAACCTTCCCCTCTGAATCCTCACTTCAGACTTTGAATTATTATAACATTTTACTATTCAGGTTGTTATCGTCTCCCTCTGAAACTTGGCTCCTCCTGGCTGGGTGCTACAACAGGTGACCCTGAATTCACTTCAATAGCCTTATTTACTTGTAAAACAAAAAACAAAGATTACAAGTGGAAAGTCCCAGATATCATGTTATCTTTTTGTTTGGACATACTTTTTCTAAAGAAAAAACACTGCTGTGGCTTTTATTTATGTTTGAGCCAGTGGCCAATTTAAGAGTAATCTGACAGTACAAGAGCAGGCTGCAGAGCAGTGTCAGTGTTAGCCCAACCTGCAGTGGAGCTGACTGCATTTGTGGATCTAAAGCAAAGGGGATGGATGCAAATGCTCAGAGGCCTACCAGAGTCCAACCATGGCATGAAATAAGAACAACCTCTTTGGAAATACAGCTGAAGTCCTTTTAAAAAAGAAGGGGAAAACACACATTCACATTAAAAGTTGAAAACAATCATTGTAATTAATACACAAACAACAAAGACCTGAAGCAGTAAAACACCCCCAAGGCAGTGTCAGTATAAATCAAATAGAGCAGGGCTGTGTTTATTTCCATTTCTAGCCTAACACTCTCAGAACTGCTTTCTATTTTTAGCTCATACAGCATCTACTATCAATCATCTTTTAACCAGCTCAACATCAAAAGTCGACTATGTGGTATTTTTGAAGAAAAGTGACCTTTGGCCTTCATTAAATTAAAAAATAAGATGAATAAAGGCCAACTATGGGGTTATAGCCAGTGCTTATCCACGTGATATGGATTTTATTATTACATGCAGTCGATAGCATAAGTATTGGCACAGTAGTAGTTTAGTTTAGCAGTTTCCACATCATAGAAATAAATAATGGACGAATGTACAAAAGAAGAAGAAAAGCTGTCTCAATACTTAGGATACTGACTTCATAGGTGCATCATGATGAACAGTGTGGTTGACATGCAGTTATGCTACTGACAGATCTCTCTGTGGTTTGTTCACTTTCACATCAATCAAATGATAAAAGCTATGAATTCATTTGTTAGACTCATTTGATCATTCTCACTTGTATCATGGATATGGATATGTTTCTGTCTCATGAGTCACTGATGAGATTTCGCTGACACAGTGTATTTGTGAAGGCAGACCCTGAGAACTTACCAGAGTCTTAAAATCACCTGAGATAGTAGTTCATGGGGCAATAAAACTCTCCTGCACCTCAATGAATAAATTCTCTTACATTTATCAGCTTTGTGAGGGACCTTTCCATTTCAGTGTGAAAATATATGTAGGGTTTACAAATGATAACATCTACTTTTTTCACACGTAGAAGGTGGACAAATGTGTCAGTGAAAGCAAACAAGACATCCTGCTAGGACAGGCTAGCTGCCTTACAGATATGAACTTTGCTGCTGAAGTTCATAGAGCAAATCATCATATTTTGGTAACCCCTTGACCTTTCACCTAGCACCACCATCTGGTCATCTTTTCCACTGTGAAGATTTAGCCCATCTAAGATCAACAGTCCTGAAAAGACCTACACATATACTAATGCAATGCAATCCAATACAAGAACTCTACAACACATCTGACATAAAACCTATAAGGTTCAGGTTCTTCTTGGGACTATTGGCCTGTTGTTTCAACTGTGGTCAAGGTGTATAGGACTGTGTTGTCTTTAATATTCTGTCAGATATTTGGATTAACTCCTGCCTTCCTACCCTAACATCACATAGCTCTCAATGAGTCCCACAGCTGTTCATGAATGCTGATCTGAAGCTATATAAGGAAGATAACTTCAATCTAAGTGCCTTGGAATCACATTAAGGTCTCTTCTCAGACCTTTTAGGACAGGAGGATGGGTATTCTTCAACGTTCCTTTTGGATATAACTTTAATTATTCAGACACCCCATTGAAAGTGAATTTAAATGTGGATCACCCTGAGAAGCTTAAGAAAGTTGAGAATTAGAATGGATGCAAAAACATTGCAGCCTCTATTTCTATTTACAGTGAGTTGAAATGACAGTAAACTGAGCCCAGACTCTATTATGTGACCATCTGAGAGGAGTTCTGCTCCGTTTCACCCTGTGCTGTGTACTGGACTGAGCTGGTGGGTGGCCTCATTGGAGTCTCCTATTTGATGAAGCTGTAGACAAATGAACCGAGGACGAGGGCCAGAATCACACAGCAGCAGAAGATCATCATTTGTTTCTGGAGAAAATGAGGGAAGAGAATACAGAGACAAAAAGACATGAAGTGTTACAAGTTGAGGAGCAAGAACGAAGCCATATATCTGAGCCAGGATTTAAGCAGAGCCCAGTCAACATAGTGTATTATGTCATTTCTCTCACTAAAGACTTTCCCTTGGACTGGAACAAGTGAGGGGAGAACCACATGGTTTGGTCTATTCGAAAGTGTAAGACTATAAACTGAAAGGTGGTGACGTGATCTTCCTCCCTCTTTTCAGAGATACAAAAAGCATTTTCTTCTTTAAAGTCATATAAGGTCAAATATGACATGCTTGACAAAAGTTGGGACAAAAGTTGAGAAAGACACACCTTGGACACGGCAAACTGGAAAAAGTAACTACATAATGGGTAAGAGCTGTGTCTAAAGTGAACTTGTGCTTTAGTGATCATGCGACTGCTGCTGTCTGTTTCTAAATCAAGTGTCAGATACTTCGTTAGAAAACCTGCAACATTTCCAAGAAGTGTCCTCTATGAATAATTCTGTAATTCTGTAGTCTCAACATCTAATGTATCAGCTCCTGACTTGTTCATGACTTTGTGGTTGTTATTGTTGTTTGGTAAGATGACAGACAGCAAGACAGTGTGTCATTCAGTAGATGCAGTTATGTTAGGCATGAAAAAATCTAAAGAAAAGTGTTTCAGCAGGCCCCTCCATGCATGGTGCTGATCAGTCAGTCTTACCCTGCGTGCCTCCTGCTGGAATTTGGCTGCCTTCTTGGTGTCGGCCACTGCCCTCTCTACAAAGCCCACCGACTGGTCCATGTTGCTCTCAATTCTGTCAATCATGCCACCCTAGACGAAAATGGGATGAGATGGAATAATAAAACAACAACAACATAACATACAACCTAACCCTCTCTTTTTATTTCACAAATTTTGTAAAGTCCATATGGTGACAATACAGGTGTATACACCAATACAATGCAACGAGATTGAATGAGATTACAATGAGATTTTTTGTGTGTGTACCTGGTTCTCCACCAGCATGGCGATATCGACAAACATGTCATGGAGCTCTTTGATGCTGCTTTCCAGCCTCATAATGTCTTTGTGACGAGCCTCAATCTCATTCAGGGCCTGCTGGTTGATCTTAGAGTCCATGATCTGTGGGGCAGAAACGAATACAGACCGAATGAGGTCGGCAGTAAAATGAGAATAAGTCGAAAAGAAGAAAAAAGATAAGCAGCGGATCATCAGAGAACAAGTCATGAATGTGGTAATGTGTGAAAATGGCAGTAATTAAGGTTCTTACTATAACCTAATTTAGAAAAATGACACAGTTACACAGTTTTAACTTGAGTTACTTAGAATTAACTTCAAAGGTCTTCCGAAGTATCTGTGCAGCAGGTGGACTCATTAGATGCAATACCTGCACTGTCAATTAAATACAAGCTCTACAATAAATGAAAAGTTGTAAAGCTAAGTAACCATTAATGTTTAGAGTGTGCCAAAAGCTGCTGAACAAAGAGCATATAAGTAGCACATGTACACATAATGCATAATGAGTCTGGACTAAAGATCATGGCTGGTATTGATTGTAGTGGCAGCAGAAATGATTTCTTTACTTAAAGCTGTATTTAGAGCTGCAACAACAATTATTATCAATTAATCAGGCCTTAGGTCTAAAAATAGTCAGAAAGTAGTGAATGTCCATCACGATTTCTGAATCTAAAGTGATTTGTCAAATGCCTTTTTTTTTGTCTGACCGACAGCCAAAAGACAGAGATTCTGTTTTTTGTCACACAGGACACTTGAGATGCTGTAACTTTTAAATAATTATTCATTAGTTTTGAAAATACTCCTGATGAGTCACTGATTTTTGAAACAGTTGTCCATTCCTGTTTTTGTTCACCAACTAATTGTTTAACTGACTAATGGTTTCAGCTGTGGTGGTGTCATTTCCTCTGAGGTCACATGTACAGATCCTACTCAAACTGCCAGTCTCACCCCAGCAGTGAACACAGCTGAGTTTCCTCCCTCCAGCATCTCTTCCAGCTCTTCATCAGTCGTTGCTTTCCCCGCTGTGATGATCGGCAGACAAAAGTTGTTTACGCTAACGTGTTAAAGACGAGACTTTTAACACAGAAGCAACACACATGCTTATATATGATTAAATTAAGGTTGACTGATGATATGATATGATGTAAATGTTTCCTTGAGGTCATGTTGACTGACAACAGCATGTTTAAAGGGGACATAACTGGACCTAGTGGAGTTTTTGAGCATGAGTGATGTTAAAGATGTAGAGTGTGCACTCCACATACACAATGTCTGACAGTTTCTTTGTTGACTTCATGTTTGAGTATCTTTTGTGGGATCTCAGTCCTGACGAGAAAATCTAAGGAGTCAAAAAAGTACTGTAATTACATTCCTTCTGTGATAATACATATGGTGAGATAAATAGAACAGTTATTTGCAGTAAAAACTCCACAGGAAGCCTGTAGTGTTTGCAAAGTTCAGATAACCTATCACTTTCTATAAACTATGATCAGTAGATCCATTTTGTTTTCATGTTAGGTGGCCCTCATGATGTTTGGTTATAATAGCCATATCTCAGTGTAAGTGGTATTTAAAACTCTCAGTGATTCATTAAATGTCTATTTATCAGTTGAAAAGTCATATTGAACCCTTACTGTAACAGGACAGAGGTGGCTTCATCATACCTGACAGCCTCATACCACGATATGTCATAGCAGTTATTGGTAATAACACCTGTGACAGTGTAAGACTGCCACATGTGAAAAGTTTTTTAAATAATAAAAAACAATACATTTCAATCCTATGTGATTTTTTTCAGTTTTTTAGGCTGGTTTTATAAGAAAGCTTAAATTCTATTGGTTACTTCAGATGCAGTCTCACAAATCTTTATGTGTTAAGAATCCAACAGCTTATAATGCCACATTCCAAAAGATCCAAGTAATTCTTTGTCTGTCAAAAGACTGCTGTCCTTGGTCATGCCATACTTTTGTCTGACTGTAGCAGGTGACTGGAACTCACTGATCTCCAGCTGTCGGGCAATTCTTCCTTTGCTCTTATCTCTGAAGTCGACTTGAGCCTCGTTATATTTTGTCATCACTTCAACAAACTTCTTGGCCAGGATAGCATGCTGGTGGGCAACAGGGAAACAGAGATGTACCATTAGATGACTTTATGAACATGTCTGACCATTTTTATATATTCAGTTCACAATTATACATATATATTTCACAAACACAATTTCCAGTTCAGGTCAAGTCTTGATGTTTTTGCACTGATCTGTATGACATCAGTCAGACTAGTCTGCGTCAGAGGTGGAGCTCATGTCTGGACCACATTTAGCTCTGGAGCTGTGTTTTCTTACT
Source organism: Amniataba percoides (assembly GCA_037176925.1). Classification (NCBI taxonomy): domain Eukaryota; kingdom Metazoa; phylum Chordata; class Actinopteri; order Centrarchiformes; family Terapontidae; genus Amniataba; species Amniataba percoides. The sequence goes on from JBAJHX010000051.1 coordinate 1,584,643, forward strand.
TACGAGCCATTTCAAATGTCTTGAATGTTTCCAGAATTCTTTTTTTCATTTTTAACAGACAATGAGAGAGCAACTAGAGCAGGCGCCAAAGATGTCTGCTGTCCATGGTGCTAAAAAGCCACAGTGGACAAAGATGCAGTCTGAGCACTGAGTTGTTGAATTAAATATGACACATGCTACTTAAATATGATACATTTGATAGCTGAAGACTTTTAAACTATTAAACCCTGCATACAGACTGCAGAGCCGGGGTCATGATAACTCAGCAGGTCCCTCCTCTGTGGTTTCTGTTCTGTTTGTTTTAGATTATTTCGTATCAGGAGATGGAAGAAAGTATAAACTCTAAGAGCTCCTGTTCTGTATTCACACTGTTTTTTTATATTGTCTGACCTGTGATTTGCGTATCCTGAGGTCAGCTGAGGCCCTCTCATCTGTGTTTGACTCCAGCTGGCGCTCAATAGCTGAAGACACACACACACACACACACACACACACACACACACACACACACACACACACACACACACACACACACACACACATACTGTGACTCTCTTGTAACATTGAATGTTTCTAACATACAGGGAGAAGTGCTAGAAAATTGTCTCTACCAAAACCACAATGAAAAAGGAGCTGATGTCCTTTGTGCCATAATAACACTTCTTCATTGTTCATACACGGAACTATTTTCTGTAGGTACAAAATAAAAAAAGCTCAGCCTGAGAGTAAAAGGAAGAAATACTGACTCTTAAGTTTGTTTCTTGCATTGTTGGCTGACTTCTTGATCTCATTAGTAAGGGCCTCGAGGTCATCTTGTGTTTCTGAAAGAGAGAAGGAAAGACTATGAATGGAAATAAGTCATTGAAAATAATGATATGAATATATGATAATAATACTGAATATTTGTGTGTTTCTGTCAGAGACAGTTACTCTGCTCAGATGTGGGAGCGGACAAGATGGTGGAGTAGAGTTTTTTTATTTCTGTGACACTCTCGTCAATCTTGTCGATGCTGGTACGGATATCTTCAATCTGAAACACACACACACACACACACACACACACACACACACACACACACACACACAGATCAATAAGCAAATGACACACACTCTTTCAGACATGTGAGGAATAGACAGACAGACACAAATAGAATACCTGAGCAAAGAAGTCATCCATAAAAGCTTCGCCCTCGACAGGTACAGCAACATCATCGCCTCCAGCATCACTCTTCTGTTAAACACACACACACACAAACTGAAAGGTGACAGAACATGAACAAGCCTCTAACTGACAGACACGCAGGTTGCATCAGATAGATACAGCCCGTTTACTATGCTGCGTCAGCTCCAATGTGTTTTAAATATAATGATCATACAGTAGTACTAAAACAACATTTGAGTTTAAAGATTTTATGTTTTTGGCAAAATTGTGTTTGTAGATTCAGACGTGTTGTGTGAGCTCTCTGAAGCTATGAAGTCTCTGATCATCTCTCTCTGTGTCATCTGCAGCTCTGTGCGTGTCACCGTCATGTGAGACCGACCGCAGGTTCTCACACGAGCACCAAACAGTGGATTCATCTTTACTGAAGGAAGACTAGCTTTTCAATGAAGATTATGGATGAAGTCAGCTCCAGGAATAAAGGCCTGGCTACTTCAAATAAGATTCAGAAGATTTCATAGAATCACCTTATGTTTCTCATATCAATAACACAATAAAATTAAAGCTTTTGAGTACAATTTTTCTTATATATTTAAACTATAATGCCTTATCTTTGTAGCTGTTGAAATAGCTACTGTTTGCTGATACAAGCTGATCTTTAACCGTCATTAGAAAGACACTGATGTCACGGGCTGGAAACAGCTCAGCTACATGAGGGCCTTTGTTAGCAACAGGTGCTCCTGGAAATATGACCAATAAGTTCCTACCTCCTTCAGTTGTGCCAGTCGGTCCTTCATCCTGAGAGGCTGCTGGTTCAAATAAAAAATTAAAAACACACAGAAAAAAACGTCCCCACTGCTCTCACACGACAACAGCTATTAAAATGGCTTCCAAATGAGCACAGTGGAAATGATTAGCTCCTTCAATTAATCCAGGAAATGTGACCGTGAGAGAGCTGTCAGAGCCAGAGAAAGAGCCGCAGACATGAAGGTGACTTAAAAGAAGGAACACAGAAGAGGTGGACATGAATAGAAGGTCTTGGTTGTTTGGATGCACCTCTAGGAGACAATATTTGTAGCCAACCGAACCTCAGGTCCCACTAAGCCTCTAAGAACGGATTAGGAAACACTGTCCAGGATAAACCTCTCTCCCCCCTCAGCCCACGTCCAGCTGAAACTGTCTTCTTCCTTGCAGCATTTATGTTGAAATAAAGCTTTTCAATGGGGATTATGTTGGAATATTATATATTACATGACACATGTGATAGTTATATCAGTATCTCCAGTTTTCACTGTGCTGTACAATAGAAGAAAGCAGGCAAATCTCCACACATGAAAAGATGTGGGTCTAACTATCAGAGTCAAATTTCAGCAGAAGGGTCTTGGTTGTTATTTTGAATGACTATTGTAATAAAGTCATTTCTAACTATGTTCTACTCAAAACATAGACAGTAATGTTCATGTTAGATCACCTTTAGGTAAACCTTATAGTTCCTTTGAACACAAGTTAAATGTACACTACGTGTCAGGAGGAACAGTATTCATACCTAAATCCAACTTTTCATCGATGTTCCTGTGCTTATTATACATGTGTTTCATGTTTAGGGCTCTTAATGGTTTCAGATGTCGCTGAGAGCAGGTAAATGTAGGGAGCATGATGGCCTCTGGGGGGTGCTAGGATAGTTTTACATACACTGTCACTGAACACACTCCTTTGAGTCTATCAGAGCCCACAAACTGCACACAGTTCAGGCTTAAGTACACTGAGAAGCTTGATAAATTATTTTGGGAAAATGGAAACTTAAGTTTTTGGCATCTGCAAGTTTGGGTATGAGTCCTGCAGTAACTTATTTAACTTTTAGACAATTACTGTCATAAAGTCCTTTATATGTGCACTTTGGCCACATGCAAGCATGATATTCATTAAAACTGTGAAAAGAAATGCATGAAAAAGTGTTTGAGCCCAATGTTCAGCTGAGACCTGTTTTTGCAACATGTATTATGTGTGAACAGCTACTTATGCTTTCATTAGTGTGTCATCTGCACAGCATGTGGCTGATAAAACTGAAGACAAATCTCCCCTCTCATCTCCACCGCTTGTCTCTTCCTCACTTCCTCTCTTTAAGTTCAATTACCAGCATTTAAGATTAACATCAAAGTAAGTGAACTGTTCCAAACACAAGAAAAAAAATCGCTATCAGACAGAATGCAGCAAATGGATGGAAATATACAAAGTAAAAAGAAGAATGTGTTTAAAGGTTTAGTTCACCACAATTACAAAATATCACTTTTTTTGTTTAAGTAAGAAACCTCTGGTTTTATTAATCCAGGTTCTGGTTCAGTTTATATTTCAACCTGCTCACCCATTGGGTTAGCAGCAGATGAAAGGTGAGGAAGGATAAAGGGTGTGTTTGTTTCAGTGCTGAGGAACTAAAAGGAGATCAGGTGTAGCTGTTTGTTAAGAGACTTCAAGACTTCAAGAATTTATTTGTCATTACACAACAATAACATTATGTAATCATTCTCAATGAAATTCTTAAGTCTCTCGCTCCCTACAACAAACAATGCTAAGGAATATTGGCAGAAAAATAATGGAAACATTCAAACAAGAAAATGAATAATAGTAAAAGAGTACTAATAGATTGATAAATATAGACCTACATTTAAATTAAACAAAATATACATTTTACATCTAAGAAAAATATACAACTAAAATGAATAACAAATATATATACAAATATACAAATATCCAATAGAAGAATTGGATGCATTTAAAGGATGAAGGTGATGATGGTATTATTGATGATGATGATGATGATGACAGAGTGCTTTAAGAGTTTAAGAGTACCTGTTTCAGGAACACACTCAGATCATATGTCATTCAGTGAATTTACATCTTCAGTTCTGACAGCATATTTGGAGATGTTTGTGAAGTGCCACACTGTATTGTTGACCATGTTGTTTTTTCAGGGAAGCAGAGAAATAATAATAATAATAAGTGAACTTGGACAGAGACCTGCAGCTGTAAGAGTATATTCTGCATTCTGAGTCATGTCATGAAAGACTGATTGAACTAACTGCTGCGTTTATTTAAGAGCTGAACTGATGTGGTACCACCGTGAGCTTCGGCCCACTGTACATCCCCCTGAACGTTTAACCTCTGTGGTCTACCTGCTGCAGCTGCTGCCTTCAGCGCGGACACGTTCAGATGATGACGGATTGCTTTAGGATGCACAGCGCCTCTAACAGCGCTCGTCCCGCGTCTCCCACACCGGGTTTACTGTGTCACTTCAGTGAACTAATCAGACATCTACACCAGTAGATAAAAATCCGTCTGCTCTATCACGCCCACAGCTCATGTCCCAACACGCTGTTGAGATTTCCGACAGTGTCCTGAAGGCAGCTGGCTGCTCTACCTTCCATTTCCCACACACACGCAGAGGCTGGGCTGTTACACAGCGTACCGACACACTGACCCACAAGTGTGAGAGGAGCGGCGCCCTCCGACTGTCAGCACGTCAGGGTAAGTGAGAACTGCTGCACTGGTTTCATTCGCGTTGAATTTAGTGCAGCCGCGACCCGCTGAGTTGAGCAGATATACACTTTAGTCCCAAACGCGCACTTTTACAGAGTGAAGCGTGAAGCGGAGGGATACCGGCCCTCCGCCCCGGTGGGTGTGTACGCCCTGAGCCGCGCTCCGGCCTTTTGTTCCCTCCGTGCGGCGCGCAAGAGGAGCTTCACAAATGAAACAATGACAGCTTAGCTCTGTGACATTATCCTGTGCGACATTCATGTTAACATACAAGACTAAAGGGGACTCCAACCACCCCCCCGTGTTTTATTTATGTCTGTCTTACGCCTTACAGCCCGCCCAGGGCTGGGCTGTGTTGCTTTCAGATGCTTTCGGAAATCTGAGGAGTGGGTGGGGGCAGCTCCCCTCTGCTTCTCCCCACTCCCCCCTGCTGCTCACTGAGACCTTATTTTTGGATGACTGCATCGTAAAACTGACTCAGGGAGCCCAGCGGTCTACAGGGCATTGACTCCACGCTGAACCTTGAAATGAACCGTGTACTCTGACTGTGCTGGATGATAAATGCATCGCTCTCACATCTGTTATCCTGCAGGATTTTCACATGGTAGAAGTACAGACCAGCAGCCTACTGTGTTATTAATGTATATTGTCCAACTTTTGTGTTGGATTGATATTGATATATTGATTTACCATAAAGTACTATCTTATTTTTACTTTTCAGTAACTTAAACTTGATTGACACACATTAGGCACATTAAACACACACACACACACACACACACACAGAGGCCTCTTCAACATACAGACTGAAGCCAGGGATCAAACCGATCTCCCAATTAAGGAACAACTCTCTCAACCTTCTGAGCTGCAGCTGCAACAAACAATCCCTCTGTATTTTACAGAGTTTCTTATTGTTCCTCTCAGTGTCCAGCACTCTTTTAATACTGTCAAACTTTCTAGTCTTTGAAGTCTTAAACAGAATTCATTTGTTGAACATTAACAGAGATTTGGATTTATTGAGACTTTAAATACAATATAGTTGTTGCCTGTTGTCCTACTGTTTCATTCCAGTCTAAAAATATACTAGATTTACACCAATTAAGCGACATACTTTGGAGGATGTTGGTGGTGGTGGTGTGCTAAATTTAAGACCCTGTATTCTCTCAGGGTAGAGGTAGCAGAGCAGCTGCAGACAGGTGCAGACTGAGTGCAAACAGTTTAATGAGCCCTTTCCACTTACTCACAATGCAGGAAAAGCTCAGCCTGCTCTTAATGTGTCTGTATGTTCTTTAACAAAGTGCTGTTGTGTTTTGGTCACGTAACTTGAATTTAGATGGTGTTTGAATGGAGGCACACTAAATCATCCTCACTTATCTACGGTGATTACGGAGGAGGGGAATCGTTATATCTACTTGACCTGGACAAATTAAAATGAAATTCTTTGATTGTTACAGGCCCAGCTATTATGGTTAGAGTAGCTACATGAATCAAATGTGTGAGGAAGAAATGAGCAGACAGTGTTAGCTGAAGCTTTGTGTCAGCATTTCACACAGGCTCCTATCGCTGCCTGTCTTATCACTGAGCGCCACGTGCAAATGTTTGAACACACCAGTTTATTGGTGACCTAAGAGTGGGCTGTAGTGGTTTCCTGAGAGATAAGGAGGTTTATCACTCAGACATACACTACCAGTCAAAAGTTTGAACACACGTTCTCATTTAATGTTTTTTCTTTATTTTTTTAAATCGTTTTCTACATTGTAGATTAATACTGGAGACATCAAAACTATGAAAAAACACATATGGAATTATATAGTCAAGAAAAAAGTGTTAAACAAACCAGAATATGTTTTATGGTTTAGATTCTTCAGAGTAGGCACCTTTTGATTTGATGACAGTTTTGCACACTCTCGGCTTTCTTTCGTTCAGCTTCATGAGGTGGTCACCTGGAATGGTTTTCAGTTAACAGCAATGTTAATGTGTTTGAGACTGTCAAATCAAAAGGTCGTTACTCTGAAAAATCTAAAATATAAAACATATTCTGGTTTGTTTAACACTTTTTTCTTTACTACATAATTCCATATGTATATTTATTATGTAAAATAATAAAGGAAATAAAGAAAAAACATTGACTGAGAAGGTGTGCACTGTGCTGTTCATAGGTCCATGTAAGAAGACCCATCTGTCTGATGTGACTTGAGATCAACAGAATGAAGGCCAAAACACAGGGTTACAAGTCAGCATGTACAAACAGCTTCTTAACCCCTTGCTGCACAGATAAATGAGAAAATGGGTTGTATAAGGAAAGGAATTAAATCCTTTCATGCTATGCACATAAAACCCCAAACCCCGACACACCCAGGGTGTGTGGGCTGGGTTTGCCAGGAAAAACAACATTTATAAGTTATGTGACCTTTCAGATCTACAGGTGTGTTTGTTTTAAAGAAAGTGCAAAGTTAAGGTGATGCCAAGCACCCTTAATTAATACTTTATAGACACGCTATCAGCATAGCTGGAGAGATGGCAGCGATTTCTGCACTGAGTTGCTCACCATGTTTGTAGTACCCTTTGCCAGTGGTAATAACATTGTGAATTTTGTCTCCTAGTGATTCGCTTCTTTAAATCTCTTTTGTGTCTTTTGTGCAGATGATGTGGAGTATTGTGATCCTGTTGGCAGCTGCCCTTGGAGTGGGTAAGTATCACCTCATTTGCATCACATACATTTTTCCACACCTGCTGTTTATGAAAGTCATAATCTCAGACTAACAGCTCTAAATGAGTACATTATTATACAGAAAATGCTCAATGAAGGTACACAGGGATGTTTAAGGTGAGAAGAATGTGAGCAATGTAGTTAGACGACTCAGTATAACACCTACACACACCAGGTGAACACCAGAAGTGAGCTACTACTACCGAAGCACCAACTTAACAATAGCTGAATATGTTGCTTTAGCTGTGCATTATGGTTCAACTTATCTTGTTGTAGACATGAGATGAGTCAGTACACTGATTGTTTGGTGTGGCTACTGGGGCAACACCTCACTAAATTCTTGTTTTTGATTACACCTCTGCTTCTCTCTCTATGACAAGTCATAAATGTCTGCAGTGGAAAAGATCATTTACTAGTGTTGTATTTGCACATGTGGCACAACCAGAAAAGGCAGTTTTCATCAGGAATGTGATATTTGCACATTGTGGCATCTCATAATTATGCAAAAACTGGTAGGACAAAATGTGTGCATACCCCACTTAATACAAAGTAGTAGCAAACATTCCACCTACTTTTCTTTCTCCTCCTGCCCTCGTCTCAGAGTCCTATGCTGTCCATGACCTTCATGAACGTTTGGCCCATGGTCGGCAGTTGAAGATCTTCCTATCAAAAGGTGCAGAGAAGCTGGAGTTCACTCCAGCGGATGAACCCAGCAAGACCTTTCTGTACTGGGAGAAGGGCAGAAGCAGGTTAGAAACACACAGGGATACCTCCTGTTCTGGGTGTGGACAGAGTGGTTGTGGTGAGAAGCTGTGAATTTCTTGCAGTATTGCAGTTGATGCATTTCCATGTGGCTGTTGTGCTGCGTTCTACAGGATGACCAGAGGCAGGGTGTCGGGCACAGGCAGTGATCGGCGCTGGTACATCGACAAAGTAACCAAAGTCATCTTTTTTAAGTCAGACATATCTGGAAATCCAAACTCCAGTTACTGTTGTTAGGAAAGCCCACCTGCTGCCAGAGATTCTAGATTCTCACAGTGTATTTCTGTGGTCTGTATGTGTCTGTCAGGTGATTTATGAGGACCAGGGGACGTACATCCAAAAAGACTTCTGGAATAAAGAGATCTCTGTTGTCAAAGTGGCTGTCACACGTGAGTTTGCAGTTGCCATGGATGCTAATAACGTTTGGTTGTATTGTTTTATGTTCTCACTAAACATTTATTATTCTATTGTCAATCTCGTTCGAATATAGAATGATGCACATAATACTCGAATCCTGAGATAATGGTACATGGTCCTCAAGCAAGACATCCAAATACTGAGGAAACAATGAAGAACCTTATCTTTTATTCTGTCCTTGTGTGAAATCACCCAGGCTAGAATTTTTTAAAACCAAACTCTATCAGGGCTGGTCAAATGACAGACAGTCTGCTGACAACTGTATGATCTCAGAGATCCAGTGTCCCAAATGAATTTTCACCAAATTAGATATTCACTAGTCCCAGAATACAGTGATGTTTTCTTCTCTCAAACATTGTCTGGCTCTTATAATCTTTCCTTGTCTGTATATATTGCTTTTCTTATTGGTTACTGCATTGTACCAACAACGTTAACGTTCTGCATTAATACTGATTGTGTGATTTAAATACACCCGAGAGAATATATTCTACTTCAGTCCTCTGACTTGCTGGAGTTGTGGCACAATGTATCAGGTTTAACATCAGGGAAATCTGAGAGCACACAGAGCAAAGAGCTGGAGGGCGAATGAGTTAGTCAGCTAAATATTGTGCACTCGTGTGTTGATATCATTGAACACAAAACAGATTTTGGGTGACTCAAACTTTGACTTTGGGTCACAATTCTGTGTGGGACTCACTGCAATCAAATAATTTGTTTAGTTTGCTGGATACCAGAAGAGTGAATATGATTTATGTACTTGCAAAAGATTTTTCCCCCCAAAATGTCTTATGCTCAGAATAAAGGCAGAAATATATCTCCATACGATGGGACTTTCTTTCCCCATCTCAGTTTCTCTCTTCCTCTCTCTATTCCAGCCAGGCATAACTATGTGAAGTGTGTAGCGGGAGAGAGTCTCTACATCTCCCTGGAGGGCATTGATCTGGCTGACGCTGTCCTCTCCTTCTCTGGGGAGACCAACGTTACACTGGTGAGATGGGTGTGTGGATAGAGGGATAGATGGTGGATGGATAGACGGGTAGCTGGAAGGTGTTTGAATGGATGATGGATGGAAGGATGGCTGGATGAAAATGATCTGAGGGTTGGATGAATTCAGTTTTTCAGGATCAAGGTGCATGAGTAAGTACTACATTTTATTTCAGTATGTCTAGTCAAATATGACATGTTGATTTGTATAGTATTTGTATATATCTAAGTAGAACAGCTAAGTGGAATGAGGAACCTTCCTTCCTTTTATCACAAAGAAAATGAAGTGCTAAACCAAAGTTGAGATGCATTTCATGAATAAGTAATGATACTGACTCATCCGTTGGTGGTTGTGCGCATGAAACTGAAATTGCTGAGGTGTGTTAGCTGACCCTAAGGAATAGTAATTTCCCTACATTGACTGTTTCTAAAGTGGTTTTTAGATGGCTGGAGTAGCCTCATGGATGCCACGTTTGTAACATTTTTAAAGCTCTAACAACCTGTGATTCAGATGATAATGCAGCAGGTGACCCCGAGTAGTGCTCTGACAGGAGTTTGTCTCCCTCAGGTGCGTGATGGTGCTCGGGTGTCCCAGGACCTTCCAGATTACTGGGACCGGGTTCAGACCCACTCCATGAACATTGAGATCAAGAATGTCAACTACACTGATCAAGGACGTTACACCCTCAAAGACCGCAAGGACCGGGTGGTGTCTATTACTAGGATGGACCTGACAGGTGAGTCAGGAAGAAGCTGTAGAAGTAGAGAAGAAGTAGAAGAAGTAGAGTGCAAATAAAAATTATCAATAAGTTACAAATGTGAAAGTGTATAAAATGTGACTGTTGGGAATGAAGTGAGGAGTGACAGGTATTAGCTGTTAGAGGTGGGGGGAAGCGTAAAACGATGGGCATATGTCTGTCTGTCCTTTGTCTATTTGTCAGATACTGATGACCTTTTTAACACATACAGCGCCTTTTCAATAGAACCTCGTCACTGATTGGCCAGGGTGTGACGTCACTAGATGAGTCAGGAGAGCACCGTGTAATAGTAAGCAATACAACAAAGACTATTCTTATAAATATATCCGGTGGTTAGAGACACTATAGTTAGCTCATCCTGAACTAGGGAATCTTAAAATATGAAAGGATCCCTGAACAAACCCTGAGAAAACCTGACAACCTGCCAGCAAGGCAGAAGAAAGTGTAGCGAGTCTTTACTGGAGCATTAGTTTTAGGAATACATCAAAACTGGCCAGCGGTTCTTTTTTTTCTTTCTTGTCTCTTAAGGATAAATGAATAACCACTTATATCCCTCCCCTCTTTTCCCACTGTAGACCATCATGATTATGAAAATGGAAACCCCCTCCTCGCTCTCCTCGTACTGCTGGGCATCCCAGCTGGGATTTGCTGCTGCTGTCGAAAGAAAATTTTCAAGAAGAAAGCCCCCGCTGCTGCAACGCTGCAGGTACTAACAGTAGGCACAGGCAAGAATGAGAGCTACACTGTTTTTTCCAAGCTTGTTATAGAAATAATGAAAATGTCATTTTAACTGTGATGTCAAAGTCAGAAAGTCTGCTTTATTGCCAATTCTGCAGCATGTGCAGGACATACAGAAAATTAAGATGACATTTCTCTCAAACCCTTGGTACAAAACATCAAAAATAAGCAAAACAAAATAGCAAAACAAGATGCCACATTTCACTCAATGTTCCACAGTTCAGCTTTTAGTTGTAGTGGTGTAGATATGTTGTCTTGCGTATTTGGCATCTGTGTGCTGCATTAATTATGTTTTACTCGTAAAACAAATAAATAAATAACTTACATAAATAATGAAATAATGATGAAATTATGAATATGATTATTAGTTACAGCCACTAAATAATGGATTGCCTCATTCCCTGTCTTTGTCTCTCTTTAGACCACCCCACAAATGGTAAATTCTCCTGCCAGCGGTCCTGTCGGCCCTCCTCCTTACTACAGTCCTGGACAACCAGGACTGGTGAGACTTTATTAATACTGATCACAGTTACTACATGAATTCATGGACATTGTTGATTCACAAACCAATCTTTATATAACTGATAGTATGAGTGTTAATACTGATGTCACAAAGTGAATTTGTTGTTGATATGATGTATATTCACTAACTGAAATATGTTTTTCTCTGTGTTTTTTGTGTGTGATTGCTGGTGCAGTACCCCGACCCTAACATGGTACATAAAATATAACATGAAACACATTGCATATGGCATATGACATAATAATTATTAAATAATTTAACACTTTCCACATCACTGCATTTTCACATTACTGGATTCACTGTATTTTATGAAGATTTATTGGTAAATTGATTGTGTAATCTAAGACAAGTGTTTTTCTTGTGTTTGCGTGTTGCCGTACAGGGTCCAGCAGTCCATCCTCCCCCTATGAACAGTGGCCCAGGACAGTGGAACGGCCCTCCACCCTCCCCAGTTAGTACCACACAAAAAGCCTGTTTTCTTAGATATAAATTAATGCAACCAAACTTGTGTGCTGACATTGGATCAAAGGCTCTTAGCTGCAGTCAGTTTTCATTTAAGGCTGCTTCACTTTGTGTTTCCCTTGACTCTCAGAATTTTCTGTTTTCTCCTGTGGTATGTCCTGATATGACTCCTGATTGTCTCCCACTGCAGGGTTTTAACCCAACCTACCCACCGCAGAACCCTGCCTACCCGCCTGCTGGACCAGCTACGATGGTCCCTACCCAGCCTCCACAGTGGAATGGTCCACCACCGGGCCAGTATCCCCCTGTTGCTCCAATGGTATGTTCCTGTAAATGACAGAAATTTCTGAGAGGAATGTTTGTGTTCATATCCTCTTTCAACCGCTATACTGAAACTATTGTCCTGACCTTAAACATAGGAGTGTACAGATCTTTATGAATTAAAGTCCCTTAAATGTTGGCAGGGTGCACAGTTGACATTATTAATTGTAATGTAATAGTTATGAACTACATCCATTGCTGCATCAATCATGCTCTAAACATGGTAACAGTTACTTTCTGTGCAATACATACACTTCCAAAGAAATAACACATAATATTTTGGCTTCTTAATAATGGAAACACAACACATTTTGCTGAAGTGGTGAAGGTGCTTTTAGCAGCGTCGAAATATGTCACAGTGTAGATGCTGACCTGCCTGCTGTACATGCCAAGTACATGCCTAGTTATGGTCTCAATACAGACAGATACTGACTTGTATAGAAAGGGAAACATTTTACCATATACTATATATCCATAACTGTGAAGCAGTGGGCAGCTGATTGTGTCACTTTTTTCTGGTATTGGCTGCACACTGGTGTGTAAAACTGAGCCACAGATTTGTGGATCTGTGGATGAAGTCAGGTCCCATACAAATGTGTTTTGCTTTTGTGATCTTCATGAAATTCAAAGGTCCTCCAGTACGCCAGGAGGCGTCAGAAGGTGAATGAAATGCTCAGATATATCAGAAATATATGTGTGTGTGTATGTGTGTTTGTGTGTGTGTGTGTGTCTGTGTGTGTGTGTAGGGCTACGCTCCAGCTCCAGTCATGTATAGCTCTCCTCCACCTGTTAAAGAAGAGGTTAAGATGGAGAATATGGCTTCCTCCCCTGCTGACCCCCTGCTGAATGCCGCACCACAGGTACATTGACACACACTGTTGTTAGCTCCTAAACTAACCACCTGTCTCCTCACCCCTTTACAGCTTTACCTTTTAAGGATGTCTGGCCTTTTCTACAACTTATAATACTGAATATTGTTGTCACACACTGTCTCAGCTTGCTTTTAGACATCCTCTACTAAGGAAAACACTCCTTGATTCAGGATGTCTAAATAATTATGGATCAGTCTCTGGAGTACTAGAGTACTTGAAAGAGTTGTGTGTCAACATTTTCAGCCCACATATATGCCATTAATCATTCCGAACCTTGACTGAAATTTTTAATAAATAAATAAAATAGGTCTCCAAAGTTTTATAAAGAAAAATAAATGAAAGTAGAACATGAATTTTGAAATTGAATTTGTCAGTACTTGTTCTCAGTTAGTAGTCTCAGTTTGGCAGCACCAGACTGTGGCGAAGAAGGCAAAGTTGCTCAGTTCTTCAGTGAGGTGGCAACTGTACGTGAACTGCAGTGACTTATCAGAAATCTGATAAAAAAAATTCCTATAATTATAAAATTGATGAAGATCAGAGCTAATAATTATCCATGCGATAAACGGTCAATCCTGCATCTATTCTGTTTCCTTTTGCCCCACACCCACCTTTTCCTGTCTCTTTCAGTTTAATCAAAAAAAAAAAAAAAAGCAAATATTTTTTTTCAGAAGTATTCCTGTGAATGTGTATTTTCACCTCCCAGGCTGAAGCTGCATACTCTCCTGTGGCTCCTGTGGCTCCTGCGGCCCCCCCTTCCTCTGACGGCGCCTACCAGTTCCAGATCAGCGAAGGGAAAAACCCCAACTTTCTGTAGGGGCTCTGACTCCCCGAGCAGCTTCCTCCTCACTCCCTCCTCACTTTGATGTTACAGTGCCTGTCTGTGACTATTTCGCATTCCTTTCTAAGTATTCAAAGCAGGGATGCATAATAGCACAGATGGAAACAACGAGTGGTATTTGGACAGCAGATTCTATTCTTTGTTTACTTGCCTTGATAATCTATGACCCTCTATCTGACTGTGTTATTGGACTAAATGAACTATCATCTCTGATAGAAAATCTGCTGGCACAGCTAGTTGTGTTTTTCTAGTCAGCCAGGAGGAGTCAGTGATTTGGGGATCATATTTCCAAAGGCAAGGAGACAAAGAAAGGAGGTGTTTTATTAAAGTGTTAGCATGTGGAATAGAAGTATAATATCAACATCAGATGAGTAAGTCTTTAAAGCAGGGCTGGCCTCAGTTAAGCAAATGCTGAAGATATATAGTAGTGATTTCCATCTAGCCCTGTGACTGACGCCAGTCAGTCAGGATAAGCAGGTATAGAAGCTGGATGGATGGGTTTCAATAACTGATTTCAGCCCTGTTTGTGACTTTTTCTTTGATTCTTCTCTATTTCTGATTAGTTCAAGGTGACTAACGAAGGAACCAAGAAAAGGACTCCAGGAATAACAAAAAGTAGTCAGCCAGCAAAACGATCGACTGAAAATCACTCAGTGCTAACCTTAGCCTTAGTTTTAGATGAGAAATGTGTCACTGACAAATAAGCAGCTTTAAGATGTGTTCAGATTTCTGTGTTCAGCAAAAGGAAATGTTTGTCTCATTTAGATGTAACAGATTTGATGAGTACAGTGTTTTTTCACTTGTGTACTAGTTATAAACAGCCAATGTACGTGACAGAAATCTGTAGTTGGTTAACAGCAGGTGCTGTTGTGTACATGTGTAAGATGTCATTATTTACCTCTGTGCCCACTTATTTTTGCCATTACCATACAGCTTTGTGATACATGTGGAACTAACTCGCTAAGATAACTCAATCTCAGCAGTCAAACACCTTCAGGGCCTTGTTTTACCAGAAAGTGGTCACTGAATTTACAGGAGAACACACAGTAACTCCCAAACTGTATCTATCATGATTAGAGTCCTTCTGCCCGCAGTACCAGGCCTGTGCTGTTGCCACAAGTCAGATGTGCTTATTTTTCCTGTAATGTAATTTAGTATGAAATGCCCATACAGTTTAATACATTGCAAAGGTAACTGCTCTACATGCTTTGCTGAACACAAGTACACACAGTAGTACACAGATGGCATCTGTGTTAAAGTTTGCATAGAGCCCCTCAGAACAACCAGTGATCTTAACCCGTAACACTGCTAGACTGCTGTTCATTTGCCTTTGATGTAGCAGTAGATACACTTTGACGTAGCAGTAGATACACTTTGACGTAGCAGTAGATATACTTTGATGTAGCAGTAGATATACTTTGATGTAGCAGTAGATACACAGACACAAATGTCTTCACAACCCTTTGATACAAGGCACCAGATTACACAGGACCCTCATTAAGGTTCTTAGTATGTCAGCAGTGTATATTCACAACTGACTAATCAATCCAAATAGGGGAACTTGGGCTTCTGTTACCCCCAATGTCGCCTAGTAATCCAGCCTTGGGTCTGGGCCTTGGGTCAGGTCTGAGCCTCACATGTGGCAATTAGCTTCAGATGTGTCTGGTATGACCCGTGTACGAGCAAAACACTAATCATGATAGATGTTCTTTTGAGAGGAGCTGTATAACAACACAATTACTAAAACAATAGCTACCTCATTTTTGGTTTCTGTACCTCCTCATAGGTCAACACTATCAAGACAGGTTATGTTACTGTTTTGAATTTGTCAGTCTAAGTCAAATTGATTCCACTCAGATGACCTGGATTTGATGTGAAGTTTGGTTGTTGTAAATGCTAACAGCTGAACTGTAAGAACCGCTACAACTGCCTTTCAGGGTGGCCTCATGCCTCCTCTGTTACCCATCACTCATCCTTTCAGAGCATTTATATATCATCAAACCACACAGGCACAAAGTAGCAGCCTTCACAGAGAAAACCTGTGTGTCTGACAGTGTCACTTCATATTAGTTATTACCTTATTATTATTGGCCACTGGGGGAAGTGTAGTTAACAAACATTCACTTATGTCATAAACACAGGAATACACACAAGTGATCAATTACAGGTCAAGTTCTACCAGACCTTATTCAGCTGTGGTGTTTTTTTTTATTCTTTGTAATGAATTGTTATCATTCATGATTTGATTAGCCCAAAAGACCTACTTTATATACCAATGTAGGACATTTACTTTAAAACCACTAAGATGTTCAATGAATTGTAAATAGCATCACAAATGCCTTTCTCTGCCAAGCTTTTTTATTTACTGGTGTGGTTGGTTTGTTGGAGTGTAAATGCAGAGAACATTGATACTCCATCTCAAATATGCTACGTAGACTAGATGTTGTAGACTTGTCATTATTTTATGTCTTGGGTTGGCTGGATGTGCTGTATATGGTGTCTACCCAGCTGGGTGTTTGGAGTGACACCTAAAACTGGGAAAATAAGTTCTGGACCGCTCTCGTTGGCACTTCACATTGAAACACAGAACAAAATGTGCCTTTTCATCTCACAGCGTTAAGGTGACTTTGGCATCATTCTGCTCATCCATAGTGTCTTTGGGTAGATGAACAGCAAAAGAGGGTCTTTTTGTATGCTTCGCAATGTAGAGATGAACTGTGGTTTACACTATATTGAAAATGTGTTTTTTATTGTTATTGTATAAATGTAACCAGTAATATTCACTCCATGTAGTTTTAACTGATGGTTATGGGTTTTGGTGGCCATTCTAACTGGCTCCATTTTGGTTTGTCTAGTCTCACTTCCAACTCTGGATGTCATCACAGTGAACTGGATTCCTACCTCTCATTTTATACCTCTTCATACTGTACAAATGTGTGAAACTCTGTCAATGAGACAATGCATGAATAAAATCAAACGCTGGACTTCCTTTCATTTTTAACTCAAGAGATTTCTTGGTAAAATCCTAATCACAGGAGGCAAATGGAGAGAAAAAGTGAAAGCCGATGACTTTTTATGACGCTAAAATGCTGCATGTGAAATGGATAGGTGAATTGAGAAAAGAGACTTCAGAATTGTAAAGTTACTGTATTTTCAGGACTATAAGGCCCACTTAAAATCATTAAATTTTCTCAAAAATCGACAGCACGCTTTATAATCCGGTGCGCCTTATGTATGAATTCTGGTTGTGCTTACTGACCTCGAACTGAGGCGTTCAAAAACCTCTCAAAATGTTTTAGTACGACTTTGGTAAGCTACGAAGCTACACTGCTTGATGGATTGTTGGAGCATTACGGCCACCG
>JBAJHX010000051.1:1607307-1619928 GCA_037176925.1 Amniataba percoides
GTGTGTGTGTGTGTGTGTGTGTGACGAGGGTAAACGCGTCTCTGAGGCGGAAACAGGTCGCAGATCAGCAGTGAGTGACTGGATCCACACAGGATGTGGAAAAAGTTAGTAGCAGGCATTCAGAGAGAAGTGTGCCTCCCGCTGGGCTCGGACTGCAACAAGTCCCCATGACGCCTTCAGGTACCCTCCTCAGTGCGGGCCGAGCAGACCTCACCGGCAGGTCTGTAGACACGTACACTTTTTAACACACAGAAACAAACATATGTCTTTATATCTTTGCACACAGGCTGTAGGTAAACATATGTCTTTATATCTTTACACACAGGTTGTAGGTAAACATATGTCTTTATATCTTTACACACAGGCTGTAGGTAAACATATGTCTTTATATCTTTACACACAGGCTGTAGGTAAAGATATGTCTTTATATCTTTACACACAGGGTGTAGGTAAAGATATGTCTTTATATCTTTACACACAGATTATACGTACACATATGTCTTTATATATTTACACACAGGTTACAAGTAAACACATGTCTTTATATATTTACACACAGTCAATAACAGGCAGCATATGAATGGCTCTCTCTGTGCTGCGTTCAGGTGCCGCTGGGGAAAGTCCGTCCTCCCTGGTCGAGTCGGTCGCCCTTGGAGACGGATTTCCGTGCTACTTTGTTCGAAAGTCAGCACGGTGGGCGAGCTATCAACCATACCGCAACATTGTCGTAAAGGAAATGAAACTTCAAAGTGATCACACAAACCCGTACTTTTGATTTTTTTTCGTTTTAACTGTCATGTTGTGTTATGATTTAAAGGTTTTATCTCTGAAAAATGTAGTTAATTTGATCAGACTGACTTAAGATTCCATGACTTTTTTCCACAAAGAGGGTTTCAACACAGGAAATAAATTGTTTTCATTTAAATACAATTGTGTGTGTTTTACTCAACTTTTGTACACTCTTGGTGCTCCTGGTCAAAAATGACCAGTCATTTGTAACGAACAGGGGAGACAACAATTAATGTATAAAAGTGAGCTCAGGTACATCCTCATTTGTCAAGTGAACACACACACTCTCGCATGCATGTGCGCGCGCGCACACACACACACACACACACACACACACACACAGACTGGGTTCCATGGCCACCACTACGTGAACCTTTGCCCAGCAGAGTTTCTCTCCTACGGGCAGCACATGTCGGCAGGTCTCACAGACAGCTGCAACGAAGTTTAATAATAATACTGAACTTTTCTCAGAGCTTTGGTATATAATGCTTTTATGAGGCCTGGCTCACAGTTCATTATGTGGCAGCACCATGTCAGGCCGAGATTTTAAATGTTGTTGGTAACTTGTTGGTAACCCAAAGTAGTCTGTGATAAACAGTACTCTATGTTTCATCTAATAATTTCTGGATTATTTTGACTGGAATTTGACAGAACTGGAATTCAAGATGTATAAGCTCAGACCAATAAAGCATACAGGCCATGAATAACAAGTAGAAGTTCAAAGCTTGTAATGTTCACAAGAATTTAAGTTGACCAATACAAATAGGTTAATATATGTATTATTATAGATTTTATGATGAGTATTAATGAATGGTCATTTTTGACTGGCAACACTAAATCGTTTAACATGAAATGAACACAACCTGAGGGTAAGAATGCACCAGCTCACTCTGAGAGCAGACGCCAAACATCAGTACGTCTGTGCCACTTCTTCTGGATCTGATCTCTTTAATGTTGTCCTGGTTTGCTATCAGCGTTTAGATTAGATTATATACTGTTTCCTCTGTGTCTTTAGTGAGAAATCTGCTCTCTCAGTACAGCTTACCATTGCAAGATAAGATTTTTTAGCTGGTCTGCAGTGGTCTGTATTTTTTTCATTCAGAGTGAGGATGAAGAAAACAGCTTAACAACACAATACTGATTCACCTTTAACTTTACGAGACTGTGTCACAAAGTATCAGATTTAGTAGATGATAGTTATAGTATTAGCACTAGATGAAGTAATCTCATCTCTTAGCCTCCATCAGTGAGGTCAAGTGTGATTTTGTTCACTCTGAATTTTCATTTTTAATTCAAACAGTTTGGTGAATCCATGTGCAGGAAGCCCAGCTTCTGGGATTTCTAGACCAGCAACATCTTGCATTTATTACATTCATCTGACAGACTCTTTTGTCCAAAGCAACTTACGGTTCAGTGTTTTGCTCAAGGACACGTCAACAAGTGGGGATCTGGCAGGCCTTAATCATAATCAGACCATAATCCTTCATCACATTACTGACTTATATTTATATTATATATTTATTCTGTAAGACACAATTGGTCATTTCACATTTATCAGCTATTTAAGAGGGTGTCAGTGTGCTGATACATCTCTCTCTCACTGGTTATTGGTCCATCATTCTGCACATCAGTAAATGTTTTCTACATTCTGCTGATTAAGTAAACTCTTAACTGCTAAACGTGTAACATCTTAACTTTGTCACAAATGTGTCATGCTGCCAAGAAATACTCTGTCACATGACCCTAACCGCCTGTGAAGAATTTTGTTTTGCACAGATTAAACAAGCAACATAAAACAGGATGAGCAGTGACATATCAGTGTTTACAAGTGTTGGACAGAGGCAGGCTTTTTTTTTGTTTCCATGTTTCCTGTTTCCATCCTCAGTACTGGGGTTCTGGTTTTGGTGAGGGACTCTGGGTGTCACAGATAGAACAGGTAACATTTAATTAGTAACAACTAACCCAATTACTTGACGAAAAGAAAAGATGGCAGCAAGGACAATTTCCTCGTCAGAAGCTCATTCTCAGCTTTGCTATTTATCTGTTTTATTTTGTTTATATTGTATCTTTTAATCATAGATAGAGTGCTGCCAAATGAACCCAATCATACACTATGGTCAGAACAGCTTCTGCACATCAGGTTGGAGGTGAACAGCAGTATTTCACAAAGTGTGGGATGACCTGAAGCTGAAAGCGGAGGAGATGGATTGGACAAACTCAAGAGCAGGATGGCTTTTCAGTGGGTCACTAACAATTGTGAGTGGGACACTAAGAATTGTGAGGGTTTGATTTCCACTGAGACTTGGATTGACCCTTTGATACCAGCTGGCCTCTGTTCCTGAGAAAGGTCTTCATTTATAACCAGGACCAGACAGTAAAATCAGGGAGGAGGCCTCATGATAAACAACCAGTGGTGCTCAGAAGTGTTTATTTCTACAGGGTACCTTGGACCTAGAGCATCTCATAATAATATGCTGGTCTTATTGTCTCCTAAGGCAGTTTACATCATCTGCTCTCACAGCTGCTCTTAGAGCTGCATACAGTCCACCACACCAACCAAGCCCCAGACAAAGTGTATGGTGTTATCAAGAGGACCTAGACTTGAAGGCCAGTGGATGCTTTTATTGTGGCCAGGGACTTGAATAACATCAATCCAAACAAGTCCTGCAGAGATACCGCCAGCACATCTGCCCCATGTGTAGTGAGAACACACAGAACAACATGTTTACCGTATGGGGCCTCCCTCTCACACTAACACATAAACAGATGCTCTTATTGACTATGTCTGCAAAAGCACTGATGATGCCGTACCGAGGATTACTGTCCGGACATTCCAAAAATCACAAGCCCGGAGCTAACAGGGGAGTTAAGCATGGGCTGATGTTCACTACACAGATGAAAACATTAAATTTATGTACCGGTATGTATGTATGTATGTATGTGTGTATGTATGTATGTATGTATGTATAGATAGATAGATAGACAGATAGACAGATAGATTCTGTTCCTATATTTTAAACCTTTGCACTATTTAAAATTTTAATTTCTTCTCTAACTTTTCTAATTTTCTTTGAGGATGCCACTGTGTCAAATTACCTGTGTACATGACGATCCATCCACCCATTTTCTAACCCGCTTTATCCTACACGCTGGGTCACGGGGTGCTGGAGCCTATCCCAGCTATCTTAGAGCGAGAAGCGCGGTACACCCTGGACTGGACGCCAGTCAGTCGCAGGACACATGACAATTCAGATGTTAAATCTTAAAGTTGAATCTTGGAGCTGCTTTCCCACTAGATGTCACTGTAGGACATGAGCATGTCCAATCAGTTACTAAGGGGAGCAAGAGAGTCTCCCATACAACTGTTAATCACAATGCATCACAGGACCAATGTCTTTGAGGATTAAAAATGATTTCACCAGTGGGTTTAATGCATTAAACAGCTCTTAACAGGCATTTCGTTGTTCATTAAGTTCCTTTACACTGACTATAGTTTTCCAAGGTTGTGCAAATGTTTTCTTCCCATGAGGTAAGTGCACACAGGCAGTTAAAAAACAAATGGGAAAAAAGAGTTGTCTTGTCTTGGTTTCCTTGTTTATTTCAAACTTAAAGTGGAAAACAAGGACACAGAAGATGTCCCCAGTCACCTTGTGAAGGTTCAGTTCTGCAAAGGATCCAAATTCTGTGAATACTACATATGTGAAACATAATGGTATGTTGCAATACCTCTTGCTCTCCCTCCTCTTGCTACCCCCCTCTCTTGCACTCTCTCTTATGTTGGAATTGCTTTGAAACGGAAGAACTACTTTGAAACAGAAGAACTCACTTGTCGCTCTTTTACTGCTAAAATTCTGATGTCTAATTGACCGACGGTGCAGCATGTGTTTGCCCATGTGAGGAGTGGAAAAGTGTTTGTGCAGCAAAAAGGTTTAGAAATGCAGTCTGAGTGTAAAGCAGAAACTGTGTTTGCATTTCATCATAATGGGTTCAGGGAGTCGATACAGGAGTTACAGGTCGTGGTCTTTGTGGCTCAAGCAGAGTTACTGTGTTAATAATTGACAAGAACTTTTCCAGCCAGTGATGTGCAGTTGACATGACTAACATCTGGACATTGTGATAAAAACCTTGCTGTTTCCATTAGTCTCATAACGTGGTGTTGAAACACCATTATTAATTAAGCAGAGCTGAGTGCATCACAGCGTGTGTTTGCGCTGCTGTTTTCCTTCTGGTATGTGAACTTGTTGACAGAGCCCAGTCTTTAGATCCTCATACTGCTTCTGTCACACTCGCACACAATATATTTGACAAACTGTACGTCACAGGTTTAATTCAGATATATGTACATGTGATTTTATTTTAGTATAAAATAAACAACTATATAAAGTGTTAGTACAAAAAGAATGGACACATGTTTAATAACATTGTAGAAAAATAAAAACAGTGCACGATTTTTTCACATTTCGTGGCTACAAAGGTGTTTTGTGATGGTTTTGCTAGAGGAGAGAACAATCTCTTTGATCATGGTGGCGATGGAATAGTAAAACATTTCTTTACTTGAACTGATATGAATGAGAATTCATAAGGACTTTGTAAAAGACAAGCACAGTGCTAAGAGAGTCAGGCTGCACTTACGCTAGGCAATGTAATTATGTGATGGTGGATGTTATAGATGTGGGTCTACTGTGGTGACTTCTCAAAGCACAGCTTATATACTTTTCCCTTTGTTTCTCACTCTGTTGTGTCATGGAGGCTATATAAACATGGACAACCTTGTGAAAACTATTTCTTAATTTCCACTGGAACTGAAATTAGAAATATGAATATAGGCTACCAGTCAGAAAAGTGAAATAATTATGAAAATAATTGTCACATTTATGTAGGAAAGGCAGAACATGGCTTACAAATCATCTACTATGCATGGCATCATTCTTAAGCATCAAACATACTGAATTACAAACATCAACTTTTGTTTTATGGTAAATATGTGGATTTGTCATCGAGAACAGCCAAATGGAATAATCTCTTTTTCTTTTGTAAAGGATGGTCCAGAGTAGCCTGTGCTGCAGGAAATAAGAAAGGAAGCCTTGAAGCACTTTTCCTTAACACTGAGAGAATATAAACAGCCAATTTTTAAGAATTATTCATTCTATTAATTTCTTTTTCTTTTATTACAGTTCTGTTGTTCATTTGAATCATTTGGCTGAAATGTATCGATGACCTAATATTGAGTATATCAAACAATTTGAAAACAGATAGCACAAGTAGCACAGTGGATACGTCATAGATATAAGTAGATAGACAAATTCAATCTGATCAACATGTGATTGATCACCTAATAGAAAGTAATCTCCTCAATGGTCCTGACTGATCAGTTCATTTCAGAGGGTATGAGTGCTGTGGGGGTTGATGGAGCAGCTTCAGAGAGAGACTGTAAAAATAGAGAGAGAGCATCACCATTCAAGTCAGAACTGAAGGCATCTGTCACATCAAAAATACTGTCAGCATTTAAGGTACATTGAGCTACATTCAAAACAGTCTCATTTAAGCCATGTCTACTCATAATGGTGTAATGTACTCAGTTTTAAAATGTGGAATTTTTATGTAGAGGTCTCTGAACTGGAGTACATCTCGGTCAGAAGTTTTTCATTCTGCCATTGGTAGTAACATCAACCAAACCACTGTGACTTTACCTTGTAATCTTTGTCTCCAAATACTTTAACAAGTTTCTCTTTTGTACTCTTTTTTAATCTAGTTTCTATATACCTCTGTTATTTATTCTTTGCACTTACACTCATCTGTACTGTATCGTGTATGTTTTAGACGCTCAGCTACTCCAAGTTGAGCTTGGCTCATTTTTTATTTGTCCACTACATCCCCTCAGGAATTCTTCTCCTGTCCCACTCCCACATCCAGCCACTGGGAACCAGAGTCAGACTGGGAATGGCCCACCAAAGCTCCCTAGTGATATGCCACTATTTCTCATGTTACGCCCTTTAAAAACATACATAGAAACATGTGGATACACAAAGTCCACCAGACTGAACACACTGTAACCATTCGTTGCTAATTAATAGAAAGAACTGGTGTCTTACAGCGTACTGTCCGAAGTTACGCCTCTGCCTGAAGAGAAGGAAGCACACAATGGCAGAGATGGTTGTCTGGGCCAGCGTGAAGAGGAGGAGCGACGACTTCAGTCCTCTGCTCAGCCTCTGTTGTAAAAGGCACAGTTTTCATAATAACTTTTATCATTGCAACACACACATTCGTTCATTCAGGATGTCGAATGACAGCCAGACAGCAAATTCAATCTGCCAGCAGCTGAGAGGGTGTCAGAGCGGAAGGAAACTGTATTAAGTTATTTTTTATCAATTCAAAATGTTCAAATAGGCAGTAGAGCACACTCAGCTCATTACACTGACATTTGCTGTCTGTGATTTACGTAGTATGATACAACAAGGCCCAATGTAAGTGTAATTATTACACCCTCTCCATTCTCACTGGATCTACAGTCAGTGACTTTAAGTATACTGTCATTTAAAAGTGATGTCAATCAGAATGGTTGCAGCACTTGCTCTATTTTCTTCAGGAATTGATTCCTTAGTTAAGATAAAGTGTTGGACCCACAGACATCGTCTTATTGCTAATGCTCTGACAGACTTGTACTACTGACATCTTATTTGAGCCTTCAGTCTGCAGCAGTGAAAACACATGTTTACTGGCTGAGATCTGACTTGCACAGTTAGGAACATTCCTCTGTTTAACTCTAAGAACTTGGTTTCTTCTTCTTCGTAGAAGCTCTACACTGTTCACTCCAAGTGGATGGTAAACCCAATTTCACTTCAAGTCCTGGGAAACTTTGCCTGCTACCATCACAACTGTCATCTGCAGGTAGAACTGCCAATGCATTATGGAGTCAAGATATACTGTAAATGCAATGTAAGTAAACTAAACCCCATAGACACTACTGTGTAATGTAACTCATAAACTAAAGATGTCACCATAATGAGCTTATGTCCTGTGGATCAGTGTTAAATAATAAACAATGATAATAAATCTTACTTTAGAATTGAGGTACTACAGAATGTATACCAAGGATTGACAAGGACATGAAAATCATCAACATAATGCTGAAGGTCAGCACTAAATTGTCCCAGGGAGAGGAGCAGTACAGTCAGATGGGCTGAATCATAGTCTTGTAGAGCAACAACAGGAAGTGGGGTCAACGGACACTTTACATCGAATAATGACTGAGATTGTTTATGGATAGAAGTCATGTGCAAAACTCAGAGCTATAACAAAAGTTATAGCCCAGCAGTTGTTGCCAGACCGTCAAGTTGCAGTTTACATTAACGTTTGTCCAGACTGATATGATATATGTAGTGAAGAAAGAATTTAATAAAAGATATTAAGTGTGTTTTTTTGGTGCTATCACTGTACTAACTGTCTTCAGTTACAGACTCAGAGACTGGAACAACAATCACATTGTCAGCAAAACCAGTAAGTTTGTGGTGGACGACCAGAAGAACAGGAGTTTCCTGTCCTGGCTATCATTCAGGAAGTGAATTTGGTGGACTAACACAAGTACCTTGAAGTCCAAATCAATAAAAAAGTTTTTTCCAGGATGTTATGATGTCACAATGAAGTTGACTTTTGACCTTTTGGAAAAAACACCAACCAAAAATCATCAATTTATCGTCTCATCCTATTTTGATGGGACAAATTTGATCATAATTAGTCACATTAGTATGTGAACTCATGCGGTCACAGTGACCACTAACTTCTGCCAACTTCTTTCACATCATCCTTGAGTCCAAGTGGGCGATTGTGCCAGATTTAAAGACATTTCCACTTGATGAGATACTGTGTTCACAAGAATTGGAAAGACAGCTGGATGACTTGGCCACAGTTTTCACCTGTGCAGTGGCATTAAAAAAACAGTGTCCCTGACCTACTTCGATCTGCCTTCATCACCATGAGCTCAACATTTCCACTGGAACAACACTCCAGCACAACCCACAAAAACACACTTTACATTTAAAGTATCCAAGCTTAAAGTTATGGTGACATGACTCAATACCAACCGTGACATAGTGTTTCTCATTACAGTTGCCATTCTGAGTCTTGATGCAGGGAACCTCAGGATTCCTGTCGATGTCTACAGAGTAGATGCTCACAGCCACCAGTGACAGCACAGTGGCCACCAGACTCACTATCAAACACACCCGCAGCTGAAAAAACACACACATTTCATTTTTTAAACATTAGAGGGGACAGAAATGTTGTGGCAATAGTATGAGATGGAGCTGCTGTAGTACACATACTGTGGCAGTGACTTAGCTGGACTTTAGCCCTACAGATGTTTGGATTTGGATTTGCAGGTGGTTGTTCATTTATACCACTCTCACTGAGGAAGCCAGAGAGCAGTGAAAGCAGGCCTCTCAGGCATCGGATCAGTAATAATTATGAACTTCTAGAGGACAAACACTTGTATACTATTTTAGAGCTTAGTGTTGATGTAATTTAGTGTATAGAAATAATAAAGAAAATACAAACAAATAATTTTATGACATAACTGTTCTTATAAAAGAGCTTTAATTTCTTTGTTTCCCTTACAGCCACTTAGCTCTTAATATACAGTGGATGCTGCCTACTTGTTAATGAGCTGTTTTGGGACAAGTTCTATGATTGTGACTCTGGTCACCTGAATTATCCAGGCCCCTGACTAAATCTGGATATGTACCTATAGAGGAGTAGCAGTATGAGAGAGGAGTGGGAAAGAGAAATATAAGAAATAAAAGCAGCTTATAATCTCAGTAAAGATGTCCACACCTGCACACCTATCTGCATATTGTATGTGTGTGTGTGTTGTCTGCAGACTCACAACCCTCATGTTGGAGTGTTTGTCCAAGATGATGGTGACCACTCCTGCTGTGATGAACTGTGAGCACGCACACCCAGGGGACAGGAAGACGGTGAGCACAGATGAACACTACATTACAACATTAAGATCCTTCTCCCCCGCTGACTCAGCACACATGGTTTCACAGAGGAAACAGCAGAGTACTCTCTCACACAGACAGACTCACCGTCAGGCCGCTCCACCAAGGAACTCCCAGGCTGACCACCTCAGTGAACTCAGTGAAGTGTAGAGGAATGGAGTAGGAAATGACCATCAGCCCCAGCATCACCTGACTCACCTGGCACACACACACATAGACACACTAGTGATCCAGGTTCCAGATGGTTAACTAGTTATCGTGACTGTGGTGAAGGATAAGCCACAGCTTGCCAAAACACCAAACATGGCACTGCAGGGAGTGATGGAGAGAGTAATGTATGATCCAGTTGCAGTGTGAACATGAATTGAAACAATGCTGGATTTAAAATACTGTATTTATTTGACATGTTTGTTAGACTGCAATATAATTCACAATGACTTTTGGTGAGTTGCAGTGAGTGTAGAAAATGCCACATTGACACAAGGGACACACAGGAGGTAAAAGTGCTGTCATATGACATCGGCAGCCTGGCTGTTCACAGCATGGGCACATTACTCCACCCTGGTCAACGGGTGATTCTGCTTCTCTGCTCCTTTGTAATCACACGTAGAACTGATGTTTATCAAGTTGTACCCTCTTATATTCCTAATATAGCTTTTTATGCATTCCTGGATAACTCTGTAAAGGCTTGTCCACTATTACCTGTGGTAATGGGTTTTACCAGAGTAAACACTGAATAAATGGCAATAGTACAAATGATACTAATGTTGTGCAGTCAGATCAGCTTCAGTTATATACAAGATACACAGATTCATTTGCAGTAAATAGAAGAAATAGACTGGACAGCAAAACCATCGTTGCACATCATGAGCTGTCTGAACGAAACTGGTTAATATGGGCACCATAAGCCTCCTGTGTGCCCCTAGTGTAAAGTGTAGTTCACTTTTCTAATAATTTAATATATACTTAATGTATCTAAGCACACATTTGGGTTCTCATGGTAACTAAACTCACAATGAGAGAGAAAGAGACTCCTACACTCACCCCCAGACTTTTGGGCTCCCCTCTCTGTATGGCAGCACGCAGAACCTGCTGTCTGTCATTCAGCTTGACAGCGTTCACATCCTCCAGCACCTGCACTGTCAGATCCCTGGAAAGTGTCACTGCCATTGCCTGCAGAGGACCACAGAGCTCACTTTCCAAACAGCAGAATCATCTTAGAAATCAGCTCACGCAAACATTAACTGAGTTCTGTGCTGTAGCAGTGGGGATTTAAGGGAGTTATGACTTACAGGCACAAGTTAGACACAAGTGTGACTTTCTTTGAAATGGCCCACTAGGACATTCTAACAAACCAGTACAATCCCAGGGTCCTAGCTGAACTACATTTAGTCTTTCTTAATGATATTATTCACACTTGTGCTTTTCCTAAGATAATTCATGTGATGTAAAGTGTTTTGGGGCAAATGCCTGAGCTTACACCACCCAATCAAAACCAACCACTGAAAGACATTACAGTGGTTGGTTTTACAATAAACCTGCTTTTACTGTCACAAAATGGTGACATAAAAAACAATCTTTTGTTAAAGAAATGCCATTAGCTTTTATAAGAGGGAAACATTTTTGTCACATGAAAAAGACAAAAGAATTACATCTTAGGGGAGGGGCCACAGTCAGAGCTCATCATGGCTGACAGGTACTGATAGGATGTTACTATACAGGAGTCTGTAGATCCTATTTGTTGATAGCACAGCTGCACTTTGCTGACTGTTGCTTTCTCCACCTTCTGCAAGAACAAAGGTTGATTTTCTCAATTTTTAATTGGGTGTTGTTATCCAGAGGAACAGTGTACAGCAGTGATGAGGTCTAACTCTCACTAACTACACCACTGTACATAAACCTGCTGATAATAACTTCATGCAATAATCTCTCATTCTACACTCATCCCTGCAATAATCAGCATTTCCGTTCATGTTTACATTTGTTCTATTTATTGTATATATTCTGTACTGCACATGCTCTGTTCATTGCATTTTTATTTCTGTTGTGTTCTCTGCGTCAGAGCGACTGGAGCACTTTTTTATCCCCTGGGGTAAATAAAGCACGCTGATAGAGAACAGCCTGTGGCTGAGAGGGGCCTCACTCTCAGCCATGTCCCAGCCTGGCCTGCAGCACCCTGCCTGTCACCCTGTGCTGGGTGCTGCCAGCTCTCCGCAGCCATGCAGAGCGTCTGACGTGTGGGAGCGCACCGTGTGGTCACCATCTCCTCCTCTACAGCCACAGCCCTCACAAACAGCTGGCTCCTCTCTGACACCAGCCAGCTCCACCACAGCTGCTGTCTAGTTATTAGAAAGAATCACAGAACCTCCATTCCTACCTTTGTCTCTGCGGATAAGTCACTTAATGTGTCCTCTTTGGTCAATTTAGGCCTCCTTCTTCAACTCTTGGTTTTCAGTGCACCTCCCTGTCCTCTCTCTCTTTTTTTTGTGAGTGTGTTTATTAGGGAGAGAGGGAGAGAGAGAGAGAGTGAGAGATTGTTCTCTGTCTCTGGATGAGATCCAGCAGAGCTCCTCCTCCTCTTCCTTTCCTAGTTTTCGTGCATTCCACAAATCGTTTTGTTGTCAGGATTTTTCACTATTAAAAGTTCATCTGAAGGACAGTGAAGAGCACAACGTCCTCTCAGCGGGACACACACTGCGGCTATCACCTGGAGACATCCCAGCTCTCTGGAGACTGTTTGTTTTTAACACTTCATCGAGGTGAGTGACTGCTTACTGCTTTATATAACTTCATGTGATGTGTCGTTAATGGTCTCTGTGTGTGTGTGTGTGTG
>JBAJHX010000051.1:1627520-1650463 GCA_037176925.1 Amniataba percoides
TCACACTGGGCTGCTGCCAAAATGCTAAATGTCTCATAACAATCAATTCAGCTTCCCATTGACGCCCCAGACACACAGGACCAGTGTATTTTCTACCTAAGCCTTCTCTCTATCTAGAATACTCTCCCATTCCTCCACGTGCGACTTTTCACAGAGCTCCATCCTCTGTGCAGCTCTGAGCAGCAGCAGAGGCAACATGACCGTCACTTTGGGGTTTCCCTTGAATCAGCTGAGCTTAGGACCATACCATTACAGAGCCACGGGGGGGATCGGGCGGAAAAAGGTGGCTGTTACAATAATTACACTTAAATACGTCGGTAAACACTAAGAATTTAAAAGGTTTATAATTCCACATCAGGACTTATTTACAGCCAACCTGCACTTTTTAAGACATTTTAGTTTGGTCCAAACACCCCCGCAAACGATGAAAAATGGGCGCGTCCTTAAATGGCGGCGGTTTCTGTCAGTGAGGAGTGAAACTTTCCTGTTTTCGGCGAAGATTTTGTCGTTTTTGTAACAGATTCAGTCAATTGCAGCCGTCTATTTATCGAAGTACGCCTTATCGGGACAGAGAGCCCTCTGACAGTGGTCGTCAGGACCGAGCAGCGTCACTCTGGAGCCCGCATTTGATCGCTGGTCTCCAATCCAAGTTGTCGGTGGCTAAGTGCCTGACATTGCGATCATACCGACTGTTGTTGCCAGCGGATATCTTTAGATATCTGTGAGCGCGGAGCCGTCAGGTGAGCCCGGAACCTGGTAAGAGCGGATAACTAAAACCTGTCGACGAGAGTGCGTCGAAAACGAGCCTGCTGTCTGTGGTTGAGCTGGATCAAGTCAGGGCAGGTCGCAGATCCCGAGGACGTGTCACGGCTCCTGTCAGCTGAAATAAAGAGGTGGTGTTGGATGTCACCGCCGATAAGTGTCAGGCACAATCTGGTTTGCTAGCATCGAGTAAGTACCATTTTGATCTCCCACTCACTCGTCTGTGTAGCTTCACTGTCAGCCGCGTCCGTGTGTGAGCTTGTTGTGTTTGTGGCCTACAGCCACTCACCTCGTTGGAGTTAGTGTCACTTCATAATGCTAGCTAGCTGTTAGCCTACGGCGTGTAAACTGTTTCTTTTTAAATGTCTCACTTCAATTGGTAAACAACCATTTGTCAGAGAGCACGAGCAGGGTGGTAGATTTAGAAAGGGAGTGGCTGCAGGTGACATGGCTGGTTTTGTTTGGGGTTGTCAATAATGGCTCGCTAAATCAGCGGCTAATATTAGTCTAGTCACAGTTAACAACAGTAAATAATTTAGTTAGGCCGCCGACTGACCACATTCTTTCCCCAAACATTGTTTTAACTTGTATTTCCTGCTTCCTTTATGACGGACAGCCATCCTGGCAAATCAAATGGAGAAGCTCCAGGACCTGAGCCAATCAGAGCTGCAGGAGCTCCTGGACAATCCGGAGAGGGTGGAGTCAATGGCTCTGGAGTCTGACGAGGTAAACATGGTGCTTCACTTTCCATTTGGCCTCCACCTCTGACAGCCAGCTTTTCCTGGCGCTAAGAAAGGCTGGACTGAAAGGGGGTTTTGTGAGAAGTTAGGGACTGGATTTAGAAATCGTTAAACTTTGCAAGGTGTTTGGCTTCTTGAGTCTCTGACTGCATTTGGTGTTTTTTTTCACTTTGCTTTTAGCATGAATGCAGACGTTATTAAACCTTATAACATTCAAACAAGTATCCAGTCCAGTATTGTCAGTGCACAGTCAGAGGAATCCGGCTGAACAAAGGTTATACAGTGTTACGTCATTGCCTGTGTATTTTACTGCAGAGCCAACAGTCAGCTGAACTGTATTGCGCTTTCATTTGATTTGCATTTAAGTATGTCATTGGAAATAGGTGCTGACATTTTTTTCATTCAACTAAGAGACTGAACAAAGTACCAGCTGTAAAATCTCAATTCAAGCATTATGCTTAAATTGAGATGTGGTTGGTCTTTGTGGTTGATGTCCAATTAAACACAGTAGTTCCATTACACAAAGACTGCATGAATGAATAAATGTAGTTGGTTTGTCTGTAAAATGCAATGATGCAAATATTGTATTGCACAATTTAATGTCCAAATCATCAAGTTAACATTTAAGCAGGGTTAGCTAACAAGGTTTTTTTTTTCTTTTTGCAATCGATTCACTTGTCTTTTTTATAGATGAATCAACAAAGCTTCTAAAAAATAATTGTCTGAAAAATGTTGATGTACAAATGTCCATTACTTTGACTCAGCTCTTGATAGACCCACTAAAGGAAATTCTTCTTGCAGTAAGGCAGCATGAAAAACATAAAGTGACAATAACACAGTAAAACACTTAAAGAGGTGTGACTATATACTCAATACAGAATATAGGACTGTAATGGGAAACAAAAGTTCATTATGTACCTTAGGTTTTGGATCATGGTGCTATTTGAAAAATATAAGCATTTATCAGTGGCTCATTGGCCACTTAAAGTGATATTTAAGGGACTCAAATAAAAACTTGTCAGTAAGAAAAACTAAATGTGGGAATGTAAATAAAGCTCCATGGTCAGACTCTGAGTTTTTGAGAATTCTTGAACAGCTGCAGCTTGTTCTTATTTCTACAGAACACAATATACTGACTAACATGAACATGTGAAGGCTCATTGTAGCTGCACTCAGGCACTGTGACCACATGCTTAAGTCCTGTATTCTCTGACAGAGTGGTCACATCTCTGCAGACATAAACACTCGGTAACATCACGTCTTACTTTGGTGTGAATCTGCAGTGAGAGGCTGTCTGAACGCTGAGGAGAAGAACTCTAGTTCATTTCTGTTAACTGACACATTCTGATGATGCCATTGTAAATGGCATGTTTAAAAAGTTTCAGACAGACACGACTTTAGTTAAACAATGTCCACACACACGTTGCCCACTGAGCTTGACTAACTGAGCTAAGCTGATAAATGCTGCAGCAGATAGACTGCAAGCTGCCAACCCTTTCCTGGGCTTCCTGTTTGGGACAGAGGGTGTACCGAACCAAAGAAAGTTGCATACTGAACTTCATCCTGTACTGAATGGTTCAGGACAAATCCATGTACAATGTCCATGTACTCATAAGAGTGTATAATAATAACAAAGACAGGATAAATAAGAATATGATGAAATGAAGTGATAATCTGTGCAGGAAACAAAGAGAGTTTATGTAGAATTAACAATGCTTACTGGCATGAATGAAAATCTGAAACTGGCACCAAATGGTTTTAACTTTCTCTGTAGTTTAAAGACTAAAAATATCTAATGGAAAGCTACTGCTTACCAGTAATTTCACTTGCTACTTTGACAATATGGCCTGATTAACATGCATGTCTTCCCACTGTTTCTTGCTCTTTAACACTGGTCTAAAGTTACCAGAGCTCAAAGTGATTTAAAACACCCTTTTTGTTTAACCAACAGTCAAAAAACCTGAAAGTACAACATTTATGTAGTTGTGAAGCAGAGAGAGGCAGATAGTCCTTATTTCTGAGAATAACTAATTTTAGTTTCTTAAGTGGACCATTAATACGTCAAAATTTCCTTAATTTTCATTTGACAGCATTAAACTTACAAGACAGGCACAGTCCATGCTGCACAGCCAAGATTTTCCACATTAGTCATCAACTTGAAATTTATGAGTGACTGCAGACTTATGGCCCACAGCTGCAGAAACAGAGACAAGACAGTAACTCATTAACAGCTGGCTAATATAATTACTGAACATTGTAGTAATGTGGCAGTTGGGCTGAGCAGGATGCAGCTTTCAGAGCAGAGCAGTATGAAAGTCAGTTTAGGGCAGCTTTATCTATCTATTTTTGTAACTTTCTGAAACTTACAATCTGTCACTCTCTCAGCAATTGGTCAACTGTTTGGCAGTGACAAAAGCACCAACGTAAATATTAATAATAACAATTATTCTGACAACTAAACATGTCAGTCAATCACTCAAATCTCCTTGGCACAGATAATTAAGTTAATTAAGTTTCATGAACCTGGAAACACTTGAAGTTGTAAAGTAGATTTAAGCTGTAAAATCACTTTTATCACTGTGTTGCTCAAACTACATATAACTACAATAATTATCAAAACTAACTGTATCCCTCCTTATATTTTACATTTTCATTAATTCCAAACTGCATCCAAAGTGTAAAAATATTATTATTGATGATAAAATTCTGAACATCCTGAAAAACATTAAACATACATGCAATGTTTGAACAAATATTCTCAGGACCATAAAATGCAGAATTCTCTAATTAATGAAAATTAGTGAGAAAACGTATCAAAATATCTACTGTGAGAAGTGGAGTGATACACACACACAGTCATAATATTATAGTCCAACTAGTCATCCATCTTTGTAGGGAAATATCAGAAATGCTTCTTGTCACCTCAGCTGGCCTGAGGGGCGTGTCACTATCTGTGTTTGATTGACATCAATTTGCAGGCTGCCAGAGTGCCGATGTTACACCGTAGGGTACAAAAGAGGGCAGGTGTTAGACTGCGGGGAACAAACAACACAGTAAAAAAACTAATGCTGTAGTTGCATGTCATGGGCAGACAGTGTGTTGTGAGTGGTGTTGAAGAGGACAGACCACAGCAGCACTTAATTGGACCCAAATGACATTAGCAGGTATGTTTACTTGCTGTTTAATGTGCCATCACTCAGCAGATAATTGGTTATTTAACCTGCAAACCTGACGTTAGCAGTGTACTCTTCCTTTTTCAATGTTAATTTGTTGGCTTGTTCAACAAGGTTAAGGTGCAGAAAAGACATATGTTCATGTTAGATAAGAAGGACAAAGGAAAGCTAATGTGAGGAATATTTATTTAACAGACACCTGCTGTATGTTTGACTGACAGAAAGATATCAGTTAAACAAATGAAGAAGTCCATATCTCAAAATGACTTTACGTCTTTTCCATCATAGATTTAGGATGACACTAGTTACTTGCCTCGTGTGCTTTTCCCAACTAGATATATGTCATTTTTACCCATTTGACAAGAAATACCTCATCCAATCATTTATTTTGAGGAATTTTTTTCCTACAATCCTCCCTCAGTTTCATTGAACAAAACAAGACAATGTTCTCGCAAAGACAGGCAAGAACAAAATAACTTTGTTGAAAGTGGTGTAACTGGGCAGTTTTTCATTTAAATCAGGAACTATTTGGTCAGATCATAGAGAAAGTCTAGAAAAAGATGCTGCTACTGATATATTAAAGTATTGAGGTTTGATATTTAGCCTTATAGGATGATATTCAGAAAAAAAGCCTCTGCATTTAGTGGCATCCATAAATAATCATACCTATTATGTAAAGCTGCCTCAGTTTGATGCCTTTCGCCCCCCCCACCCAGATCCAGAACATCCAGCTGGAGAGAGAGATGGCCCTGGCTTCAAACCGCAGCCTGGCTGAGCAAAACCTGGACATGAAGCCTCGGCTGGAGTCACAGAAGGAGGTGCTGGTGGAGAGATATTCTCAGCTAGAGGCCGTCAGAGAAACCTACACACAACACTGCACTCTGAGAGGTAGGAGGGAGGGAGAAGGACAAAGGGTGGACTAACAAGTGGAGTGAGTGAAGGAGAGTTGTGAGACATTCAGCCAGTGACTCATGAGCTGTGATTGCATCTGACAGCTTGGAACAGACCGTGGAAATGTCACAACAAATAAAATATTCAAGTTTTTTTCCCTATGATCGGTCAAACAAAGAAAATAATGTGTTTTTTGCGCACTGATTGATCAGTGTTTTAGGGAAAGATTTATATTAAAAACTGTACAATTATTATGAATTTATAAATTATGTATAATTCACAAATGTGTGTAAACAGTTGATTCTTGACATACAGAATTCTGTAGTTAATGATGAAATTAGTGTGAAAATGTATTTGCAGATTCACTGTGAGAAGAGGGGTAAATGTCCCTCACACTGTTTCAGTCATCACATTCAGTAGTCAAATGTTATGTAAAAAAAAATAATGTCACCTGTTTTTAAGTATAATGTTAATATTTTTTTATTATTAAAGGGCAGATAAAGGACCATTTGCCCAGTCAGTATGAAGAAGACTAGAAAGCCCTCTTCATACAGACAATCCATTGCCTCCTGAAACACATTAAACTGTAGCGACTGGAGGGAAAATTCCAAGCACTGTCCAAACAAATAGACTGACAAATGAGCTGAGTGACAATCATCTAACAACACGACCAGCTGCTGAATTGCACAGTTATCTAATGTTATCTCATGAGAAAGTTTCTCCATCGTTATGGAACAACATGAGCAACCTGCAGTGAATCACAAGTACAGTAACAGAGAGAATGCCAGCAGTGACACTCTGATATTTGCTGTTTCAAGTTTCAATTTAAAAATATGAGCTGTAGCATGTTGGCACTGTGGTTTTATTTACAGCTTTAGTTAATGTGTAAAGAAATGAACTTGCTGTTCAATTGGATCAGTGTGCTGCTCCAGGACTCCTGAGTTATACAGACCTTGGTATGGCCTGAACAGCATCTAGGATCTTCAACATGGCACTGAAATAAAAAGGCAGAAGGGCTTAAAGTTCAAATTAAAAGCAAATTTAATCGTTTTTATATCCAATTCAAATCTGACTATATGTTTAGTTTCACATTACTGTGGATGTCACCGTGTTCAAATGATGGTTTAGATGCCTTAGTCAACTACAACAACAAAGCTAGTATTACAGTTTATGTGAATAATTCATTCATCTTGAGACATTTATGAAGTCTTACAAGTGAATATTTTCTCAAATGTGGTTTTCCTCTGAGATGATTTGTAGCATTTATTCTTTCTTGTGCATTTGTCACATAAGAGGAGAACATTAATGTGTGAATGTAAAATGAATGAATAGGTTTTTTTCTTGTGCTCTGCTGTGAGAGTTTTTTTCCACTTATGTGTCTTCCTCTCTGTCTCCTGTGTTACCCCTCCTCTTGCTCTCCTCCTCAGATGGGATGGTGGGTCAGGTGTCTCCAGAGGCGTTGTTCTCCAGACTACAGACAGAGGGCAGCAAAACAGAGGCAGAGTCAGAGGTCAGAACTGATCTGTTACACACAGACACACATTTAGATCATTAGCTTGCAGTCTTAACATAATATATGCAGTTAGCAGGCCATAAATATTACAAGAATGCAACAATAGCTGTTGAAAGGCAGAGTAATGGGTCATGCCATGTTGTGTGTGTGTGTAAGTAAGTAGACAACTTGACAACAGCTGGTGTAAGAGTTGCAAACACGAGGTACACAGTGCACCTCTGGAGTGACACTATGCTGCTCGTTCTGGTGGTAGAGTGATGTATCATGCCTCTCCCATTGGTGGCAGTATCATGGTAGCATTTAGTGATACTTAGTCCTCCCATTAACTACAGACTCTCTGCGCTCTTCTGCTCGCTGGCACTTCTGTCGGGACTATTAACTGCCTTTGTGTTCATGCGGCAGTGTAATAAATGTCAGCTGTCTATGCAGCTCTGC
Source organism: Amniataba percoides (assembly GCA_037176925.1). Classification (NCBI taxonomy): domain Eukaryota; kingdom Metazoa; phylum Chordata; class Actinopteri; order Centrarchiformes; family Terapontidae; genus Amniataba; species Amniataba percoides. The sequence goes on from JBAJHX010000051.1 coordinate 1,635,035, forward strand.
CTCTCTGAGAGCTCCACACAGATGCACAGATCTTCTGAGGCGTCTTTCAGGGTGTTTTGCAGATTTATCTATATGGTCGAAGCCTAAAATATTAAATTATAATTTTTTTTTCATGTTTGTTTTGTTTCTTTTTCGTCAACCCCACATAGGGTCCTGAACCAAATTTTTTGGAAATGATGATGGTGAGATGTTGTGTTGATGCTGCAAAGGCTGCAAAAGTCAAAATTACTGTCATATTCCATTCAAATAAAAATATTTTGTCTGAACAATCTAAAATATTTTAAAACAGTGCAGAAGATTGTGTTGTGTTGGGGCTGTGTCATTTGAGGAATCGGCATGGCAACAAAGTATAATCCAGGAAGTCCTGCTGCACTAACAGAGTAATGCGTTTAGAGGCTTATTAGAGGCCAGAACACTGCACGTCAATTTATAATGCTTAGAGGCAGGATGTTACAATGTATAAACAGTACACAAACATCCACCAGGAATAGGCCTGAAGATATAATGTCACAGTGTAGGACAGCTATAGCTCATGCAAACATTTCCTGTTGTTCAGTTTGTTTCCTTGTTTAATGCGCTTTGCACTGCAGGCACTGAAACGAGCACTTTTCTAAATCTCTGCAGCTCAGCAGACGTGTCAAACTGCAGCACAGCATCCCATTCACAATGTGCAGCAGCCCATGCTCTCTGCTCCAGACTTTGAGTCCATACGGATGAATGGCCCATTAGACAGTTAGTGGCCGATCAGAAGTTTGTGACTGGAGGGAGTTTAGCAGTTGCAGTGGGTATGATCTGTTCTCTGTCACCGTCTGCAGGCTCTAGCTGATGAGTTTCTGGAGGGCTCTCTGCCGTTGGACTCCTTCCTCGACCGCTTCCTCTCCCTGCGCTCCCTCGCTCACAGACGGCGGGTGAGGATAGAGAAACTTCAGGAGATCCTGAGACAGAGGAGCGAGGGCAATGCCAACGCCCTGACATCATCAGCAGGCGTCAGCCAGGACGCCACCGCCACGCCTTCACCGTGGAATCAAACAGCAGCAACGACGACGACAAATCAGCAGCAGCCGAACTCCACACCTCAGTCCTCCAGCTACCAAAACGCCTCGCAGCCAGCCTCCTCGTCTTCAGGGGGCTCCTCTGGCCTCCCCTACAGCCCGTACCCTGCCGCTCCTCCCAACCTGTCCCCTGTGGCGGCGGCAGGCTCAGGCCTGACCAGCCCCCCACAGTTCACTCCTTACCCAGTTTCCGGCTCACCTTTCAGCCCAGCAGGGAGCTACTCCGGCCCCAGGCCCGCTTTTGGGCCTCCGGCTTCAGGCGCCTGCCCTTACCCGGCCCAGCCCTCCTTTCCCACCCCACACCCAGGCTCAGCATTCGGCCAGTACACCCCCAGCCACCCCCAGAGCGGCCCCACGCCCTACCCGGCCTCCTACAGCTATGGCGGCTACAGCTACCCAGCTGGGCCTGCCTATTCCAATTCTCAGTCGCCAACGGGGAGACCGATCTACAGACCAGGATATGGAGTTCCACAGCCGTACTCCTGAAAGCACTACTGCTCCTCTGTCTGAATTCTTCTCAATTCTTCCCTTCTTTGCTGTCTCACCCCTTTCTTCTCCTCTCCCCCAAATTCCAGTCTCCTTACCTTAATTCCCTCTCCTCTTGTCCTTTTACCTTTTCTACCCTCCCTCTTCCTTTCTCCCACGCTCCCAGATTCAAGAGGTCTCTCGCTTTACTTCTCTTTGTTGCACTATTTCTCTCTTTCTCTGAATATCAGTCTGTTGATCTCTCTGTCTTTCTCTCTTTCCTTTTCCCTGTCTCTGTCACCCTATGACCCACCTACTCCCCCACACTAGTCTCAGGTTGTTGCGTTGTGTTTAAGTGTTAAGACACTTGTATCTGACCCTTCATGTGCCCACTCTCCTCCCCCTCCATCACTCCCTCCTTTCTCCATTTCAAGCGTGTGTGTCTGTTGCTATTTGGCAATCAGAGAGTCCTTATAAACACACAAGTGCACTCCCCCTTATGACAAATCCATGAAAAAAAATCAGTCTTTGTAATAGGGTTGGGCGATACAGTAAAATTTTCCCCACACACAAAAAACTGATGATCCCCAAAATGTCCACTCAGGTGTGCGTGCGGCGCTGATGTGGGTGGGGGAATCCCCACTCCCCACATGCCATTTCAGCTAACAGTCACTGAAGAGCTAGTTAAAAAAAAAGAATTTTAAAAAATCCCGTATTTGGGATTATTTTGGTTAAATCAACCAACAAGCCAAGGCTGATGTTTCACCTGAAAACCCCGACTTTTTTCCCTTTCATTCTTTAATAAGTGATTTTTTAGAAATATTTTAGAGCACTGAATCAATTCAAAATTATACCTGCAGCAGATGCTTTTCGATGCTGAACACGACAGTGGCTCTCGCTGAGTCTCTGTGGTAGCTACCAGCTTGTGGAGTTGGTTTCGAGCCACTGCTGGGGAGGGACGTGCCAAACTAGCCAGGTACAGCACGTGTCTCAAGTCACTGATGTTCCTGAGACTTCATTTCACTATTTTGTACCTGTGCACCCTACATTATAAATGTCTGTCTAATAAGCTCTTCACTTAAAAAAAGAAAATCAACCGGTGATGGACTCAGCCAACCGCTGATAGCCGATGTCTTCGTCCTATCGCCCAACCCTACTTTGTAACACTACATCAATGTCCAGTAGCTGTCTGACCAGAGTCTGTCTATTCATATTGTTATTCAGGAGCTCAAAATGGAAGCTTTATGTCCTGATTCAATTGGAAAAGTGGATGGCTGCTCTGTCAGCGCCTCCAGACTCTTACCTGCTCCAGACTTAAATGTGGCGGGTGAATTTCATCGTGCACAATTACCTGTAGATGGTGGGCAGAATAAAGGTCACCCATTATTTTCTTCAACCAAAGAAGCTTGTGTTTTTTTTTCCTTTTTAATTTAACCTTGAGAGGAAGTTAGCTGCAGCCATGTGCTTCCCTTTCCAGCGCTGTCACAGCAGAAAGCGGCACAGCGACATTGTTGTCGGTGACAGAGTGAGGACTCACAGAGCTAGTTGGTGAACCAGCTTACCACTAACATGCTAGGCAGCTGGGAACAATAGTTGTGAACCAAGCTTCTTTTCTCTTTTGTCTTTACCGGTTAACTCCCCTTGGTGTTTTGTTCTCAGGATTATTCGTCTTTTCAGTAAATGAACAGTTACTGACGTGGGGAAATTATGTGGTGATCCTTTCAGCAGACAGTCGCTTGTTTCCACATTCAGGTGACGCAGAGCTACGTGATCATTCATCTGGGGTCGTGTTTGTGTCCAGTATTCACTCTCTTTTAGCTCTGTTCAAAAAGACTAAAGCAAAGAAGACAAGGTCCTAAGAGATGTTTGACATTACATACATTAGTTATCTTAAGCAGCTAATAGAGATCTGTCCAGCAAATAGAACACCAACCTCACATCAGGACTAAAGTTTTTCAGCTTTTAAATGCCTGAGTTATCTGCTCAGAGCAGGTAAAATCAAAAGTCAAAAGTCTTCTGTAGGTTAGAGTTGTTGGAGATGAAATATAGATTGTTTGATGTAGATTTGGGGGAGTTAGGAGCACTGTAGCCACACACTGAGACCAGTTTGAGTCAAGAGCAAACCAAACAAGCTCTTCCACTTCTTTGGCCGCACTTTGTCTGTATCCTCCCCACCGGCGCTCCTCTATCGTGCCCTGAGCCTCATCACTTCCTCCTCTGTTGTCTCCTCCTCTCCATCCCTCCCCTCCGCCTCCCCCTCTCCATATCTGCTCGTTGAACATAAACTGATGCTTGACAATGATTATCAGAAGAAAATAGTTTTATTTCTATAAGTTCACATTATCAGTGAGAATACATGTGGTCTGTATAGTTTAATGGAGTGAAAATATAAAGGTTGGCGATCAGTTCTGTGTCAATTGAATCAATTCAAATAATACGTAGGTCACTGAGGAAGCATTTACATATATCTCTTTGAAGTAGATACCACCTCTCTAAATTTGTATTACACTTTGGAATAAGCGCCAAACTAGACAATGTCGCCTTGAAATTCAACATTTCATCAAACTAATCATGTCTTGTCTTTTATCTGTGCTCTCAGCTGCTTCATTATTATTATCACTAGCTACAAAGCAGCTTTGCAATGAAACATGCTCCCCTGATTGTTGTAGCACCTCAGTAAGTGCACTCAAGTCCTCTGATTTCCTCCCAGGAGAACTGGAGGAATTGCTATAACAATGTGTGGAAGTTAGTCTTTAAACTGAAGTGGCAACATTATCACATGCATATGTTGGAAATTCAGTATATATGAAGTGTTTGCAGATATTCCTTTCATCAATGACCCAAGCTCTTTTATTGAAATGATTGAATTGAATCTAAATTGGTCCCAGCCTCTGAAATGCTGTGCTGCTGTTAAAGTAGGGAATCCTTGACAGGAGCTCAAACAGAGTACTGACATGCAAGGTCTTAAAAACCGTTGGAAAAGTGTAAATGCAGCGAGGTGAAAATTAGGTAGCACTTCCTCTAATGAGACCCCCTTTATAAAGCAGCATACACTGTAACCACAGGTTTTATTAATGGTTAGTGAACAACCTGTTAGTTTATCTATGACGCATTGTAAGTTACAAGACCGACAGGTTCTGGTGTGCAGCAGTTCTTCATAAATTCATTACTTTGTTTGTCCCTAACAAGTTCTTTGTACCTGCTAGCTGTTTTTAAACTCTAGCTGCTATTAAACTTATTTTCTATATCAGATTGTGCATTTAAAGCTTAAAACCTCACTTGATGAGACTTAGGGAATGTGTAAGTCAGTTGATTGGAGACATCTGTTGCACTGTCCAGTTGAATGATACATTGAATCTTACTGCCAGTCCTTTGTAAATGTAGTTTGGACTCCGTTTACAATGCATACACATTTAAAAATATGTGTTTTTCAGAGGTACCAATATTCGTGCAGTTTAAACTGCACTAACCTATCTAATGAAGAAGATTTTTAACATTATTAAACATTAAATGTTTACATAATGTCATTTGGTCTTTTAGTTTATTATATTTATTGAATGTTATTTTGCAAAACAGCATTCTGATCTCGTGTCAGCTGAGATGTCTAAGCTACTTCTGTCAGTTATCTAAGCAACAGCTCCACCTACAGAGAGTGGCTGTAAACATGGAAACAGCTAATCTGTGCACACAAACTAGTTTGTGGGGCAAACCTGTTCTAATGCGGTGATGTGTGACCACTTAGAGCTGCAGTTCATCAGGGCCAGTCCTCCTCTCAACTCTACTTATGAACAAAAAGGGACAAACATTTCTTTAACTGCATTAATACCAAATAGAAAGAATGAACAACTCAAAATGTGTTCTCATCAGACATTTAAATATGAGCAGATTCTTTAGCATAATAAGCCATGAGTTACATTTTAAGCCTTTATAACGGGGTGTCTTAGACCTGCTTACCTATAGAACCCACCCAAACTGAGCAGGTCAAAGTGTTAAAGCCGCCTGCTTGACAGTATCGTACATGCGCCATCTGAACTGAAGGCTGCTGCAGAACGAAGGCACGCGCTGCCACACTGACACACTGACACGTGTTGCCCCTCCCCTGTGAGGGCCACTCAGTCAGGTGTCCGTCTGCTCACAGGACACCACGTGCATGAAGAAGGCCGAGGAAAGAAGGCCTGTTGATGTCCTGGTGCGGCACTACTGACAGTACGGTGCTGACATCATTACTTCCATATTGTCTGTGTTTTAGTTCAGTTCAATCACACGCACACACACAAACCAGTGTGTGTGTATGACTCCACTTCAAATGAAGATACTGAAACACTCTGAGCATGACAAGCTTTTCATATCCAGCTGTAAGATGTGAAGGACTGTAGTGGCTTGGTACTGTGGACTGAATGATAATAGTATTCCAGTGTCTTAGAAGAAGCACAAGGGAAATATTCTAATAGGGAAATAACATGCAGAGGGATTTATCTCTTCTTCTGATGCTGATTATATGATGATGATGATGACTGGGGATTGTTAAAGAGCCTTTTTTCTTTTCTTTCTCTTTTTTGGGGTTGTGAATAATTAAACAGAAGTTGATCTAAATGAAAACACTCTGGGTCTTCTTTTTCAAATACTGGAATGCTGTTCATACATGCTTAGACAAAACTTACTTCCTGGAAATGTAGCTGTTTTTCATTATTTTGATATGAAGTGAATCTAATGAGTATAATGTTAGATATTATAAGAATGACAGGGAAATAGATAAAAAAAAAAGGTTGTAACATTTATCAGATCTAGCCTGATTTTATCAAATGATTTAAGTTAAGCAAAAAAAGCACTTTAACGGGTAATTTTTTATTGTTTGACTCTGAGCGCCAGTTGCCATACAGCAACGATCACATCCTCTGTACACACACCTACACGACACACATGAGCTGCACTCGCTCAGCAAGCAGCATATCTGGTAAAAAAGTCTAAAAGCAAAACCGGAGCAAACAGATTCAGTCACTGTATTCACTTATGGGGGTCAGGGGTCAGATTAGGTCAGTCTCATAAGTTATGTGTTTGTGAATCTCCTGTATGCTCGCACAGATACAGATCTGTAGGACAAAAGGGGGTGAGATCTGCAGTATCGTACCTGAACAAGTGAGAATTAGAACCATCGCTGCCTCAAGCTGAAGCGTGACACAGAACCAGGAAAGTCTTATTCTGTGTCATCCCCCCGCTGCCTAAATCTGTTCTAAAGTCATGCAAATGGACCCAACAATTAACCTCAAGTGAAGAAATTCTCTACCCACTCCATGTGCATGTCCCATTCAGAGAGTTCATGTGTAGCGCTGACAGCTCTACTCTATAATTTGCACAGTGAGTAAGTAAGTAAAACACCCAACGTGTTGTGTCACTTCTCTCTAGCCACACACACACATTTGGTTTGTCTGCAGAGCTTTATGATATAGAAATAATTTTCAGTGGAACTACTTTTTTTAGTAGGTTAGTTTATATAAAAGAGCAGACAAAAAAGCCTCTTGGAGAGAAATGTGTTGTTATGTATATTATTGTGATAATGTTTTACATGTAATATCTCAGTGACAGGCATTTTAAAAACCTGGACAAAGAAAACCCACACTAAATCCGCACAGAGAGAGAAATGAGACTATCTTTATGACTTTTATGAACCCCATACAGCACGATCCTGTGCACGTAGAAAGAACCACTCAGATGCTAACGTGAGCACCACCCTCTCAGTCTGTGGAGGTCTGGACCTCCAGTGTACCGCTGTCACCACTGCCTCGCTTTTTACTCTCATCTCGTCACCCTGCAGCCTCTGCTAAAAACTCAGCACACCACAGCCGGCTGTTGGCCTTCTTCTACTTTTCACGGCCCAGGATGTGGTTTTGGTAGAGCAAACGAGTTCTGCACACTTTAAATCATTTAAGTCAGGAACTACAAGTAACCACTCAATGTGTTATATAAACAGAAAGATAATTGGCCAGAAAATTACCTTTTTCAAAATCCACCACGCACATGCAGCGAGCTGCCGATCAGTCCATCAGAATGAAAACGTGTCCCAATTCAAAATTTTAATACATCCCAAAAAAAAGTATATTTTATATATGTACATATATATGTATATATGTATATATATGCGTGTGTAAAAATAATGTTTTTGTTAAAATATATATATTTTTTTTTTACTGAGAAACTAATATTCAGTTGTTCTCCCCAAGATAAAAACAAGGGGTTTTGTTAGAGAATTACGTGAAAATCTGATCTTTCGGCTTCGAGCACCATCCACATGACGGCAAGGCAAAAAAAAAAAAAAGTATGGTGTACTGGAAAACAGATGAGTAATACCAATTAAATCAACAATCACGACACCAGAGGTATGTTTGTACTGTAATGATATCTCCGTTAAGAGCACATGAATTTGAAGTACAGTACAACACATGAAATTGACTATATGAAATTGAAATGAAAACAAGTATCAAAGCACAATGTGACAATTTAAAATGAACCTGATTCTTGATTTCTATGATAATAAAAAGCTCTGAATAAATGAATAAAACAGCACAGTGTGTGAGGGAAGCCCTGGAAAATCATCAGATGAACGTCTTTTTTCTTTCATGCTTTCTGTGACTCCAATCATAAGTTATGACACATTTTTACATTTGGATTGAAAAAAAAAACATCATTTGCATATTTGGGTTATTTTCCTGGTTCTGAACCTCCCTCTTTATCCAAAATGAGCTATTTCTGCATAAGAGAATTTAATTGGTATGTATTTAACTAACGAGCTTTAGTACTTGTCAAACCTGATCATGATGTCTTTTACTATTTTAGCAATGCAACTACTATGATTTCATTAGTATTATAAGTTACTATTTTCTGAATCAGTTGATGTCCAGTATGACATTGCTCTTATGCTTTGTCTGAAGAAAACCATTTAGAAGTTAGAATCTGTCCTAACATTTTTCCATCCAAATTTGAATGAATTATCCAAACAAAATAACTGATTCATTTTTCTGTCAATCGATATGCTTTAAGCTTTAAATATGCAATTTGAATTATTATTAAAGCTATTTTGTTATCCTAAAAGCTGTTTTTAATCAATATGCGTAACAAACAAAATTAAAAAGCAGTGTAAGAGAATAAAAACAACTGCTTATAGTTTATGGATTCAAATGATAAAGGAAGTTGAAAATAAGATGAATGACAGAACGTATGCTTTCTTTCCTAACGGCTGTCCTCTGAGAAGCTCCTCTGGCTGTTATATTCTGGAATCTGACATGTGACGCGTGTGAGTCCGCCATGGCTGATCACCACTTAACATTTATTTCTTCTAAACACATGAGCTGTTTATTGCCTTCTGACGTGAAGGTCAAGCCTGTGAGAGGAAATTCTAACTTCGCTGCGCACCCATCATTTTTCAAATTCAAACGCTTTTGACTCGCAACCTGTTAAGTGACGGCTTCCTTCTCATGAGAAAGTCAGAGCAGAGCAGAGAGGAGGAGGAGGAGGAGGTGAAAGTCTACGGGGCTTTTGTCGTCTCTACGGCTCCGTAAACCAGAGGCGGAGGATGAGAGAAAACGAGAGTGACGGAGGTGAAGGAGTAGAGTGCTGTGTGAAGTCAGACATGAGTCAGGAGGAGATGTTGTGATGAGATGATGTGTTTAAAATTCAGAAATCACTCCCTCGTTCATTCTTCCTACATGCACCAGGCACTACACACATTGCATCATGGTCGTGACGCATTGCATCCTGGTCTGTTAGTATTTCTTTGAAATCCTGACAACAACAACTTACTCCGTTTGAGATCACACAAAGCAGAATATACAGAACTCACATGTTTATCAGCTGCCATGTGGAGGTCCTCAGAAGCTCTGATGCAGCGCAGCTCCACATGTTTCTGAGTCTTACCAGAACTGACGAGACATCATGTTAGTGACGGAGAGGTTCCATCGGCTCAAACATCCAGAAGAGTGTGGGCTCAGCTGCTTACACAGAACATTCTCAGTGGTCTATCACATTAATTAGAATCAGAATCAGAATGAGAATCATCTCTATTGACCGGCTATGTGTACACATACAGGGAATTTGACTCCAGTTTTTCAGCACATACACAGAAGACAAAGAACAGACAGCAGCACAAAGGGTAGGAAAATATGAATAAAACACAGATAAAATAACGGCAGCTCAAAAGTAAAAAAGGAGAACTTAAACATCTTAAGTGTAACTGTAGAGTGCAATAGAGCGGTGAGAGTGCAGAGATGCATGTGTACAGCTTGTGTACAGAGGTGGGTGGACAGTGTATTATGTACAGTGTACATAGTTTACAGCAAATATAGTATACACAGTAGTGTTCATATTGCACAGCATGTAAGCATGTATGTAACAAACAGTATAAATAAATAACTCATTGTCACATACTGTCCAATAAAGCACCCTGAGATCAATATACACTACCTATGCACAGGCACTAGATTGTGTTAGATATACACCACATGGTATGTAGGACTAACATAAAAAGCACAAGCTTTACTGTATTATTAATACTTATTTTACCAGTAAACACAAAATCTTAAAAACACAATACGTGTATGTTGTTGTATGTAATAAATACAATAATTAACAAGAGACAAAAAAGTTACATTCTTTTACACTTGACTAAATGTTTTGCCATTTCTCTTGTTGTGTCTCATTTAATGTTGTAAAATGTGGATTTCTCCTCCATAGGTTTAGTGTGGGGCAAGAAATTTTTGCTTCTGTTCAGGTTTTGTTATGAAATGGAGGTAAAACACTTTCGTATGCTAAGTGGCATTCAGCGTGCTTGTCTGCATGCTTTATTAAAAGCAACACCACTTTCATCAACAATGTTTGTACTGTAAATGTATCCGAGTCAACATCATATAAATCTGAAGTCCAAAGCACATGAAAAAAAAGAAACAATAGATGAAAAAAATAATGATACAGTTTAATATTAGCCTGATTCTTGACTTCTATATAAACCCTAAATAATGCTACACATTAAAACAGGACAGCGTGTGAATGAAGCCCTGAAGAATCATTGGATGAGCCTCTCGTTTCATTCTCAATGCTGCTGCTCCAAACTTTGTTCAGACCCGTGCCACTTTGTATTTTAGATTTTTTTCCATCTTAAATATGGAGTGTTATGCCTGAGGACAACACCGCTGGCCACATGAATGAGTCACGTACTGAATACATCTTAAGAAACAGATACCTCCATTTTTACTGATTTTGATGATGTTTGCGCGCTCCAGAGAACATCAGTCAAACTGCGGCCCCTTTATTTGTCTCAAGAACTTGAATATGAATTCTTCACACGTTTCCACAGGTAAAATGTTTATATTTTATCCTCATTTTTCTTTATTTTATACACATTTCCTCTGTGTATGTGATCCTGTCACAATGTGCAATAAGCTAATTTATCCAACCTTACAGAGATACTGTGTAACTGTTGAAAAACAAAATGGCTTCCTCTTACAAATGACACGCTGAAGTCATTTGGAATAAATCCCACTCTTTCTCAGTCCAATACAAAGTTTATAGTGGCTGATGTTGGCTAATGCTAAAACTGTACATATACAGTTTTCCACATCTGGAAACACTACAACAGCAAAATGAAGAAGCTGGGTAAAAGAACACATGTAGTAAGGCGTTTAGTACAGTATAATTAGTAGTATTACATGTGTTGTTCAGTATGCCTAACGGCGCTTCGTATGTGTTGCCTTTCAGCCCACGACTTTCCCTGCTGAAGCACTGAAATACTCTGTATTGGCTGAGGCTCGAGACTCACAGACACGTTGAAAAAAGTGAATTTAGTCGAGAGTCACGTAACTCTTCCCTTTACCTCTTCCTCCCTACCTCCTCCTCCTTCCTCCCTTCTTATCATCATTTCTTATTTTCCCCACCCCTCTCTGCCTCTCTTCACCCAGCTCACTTTGAAGGGAGGAAATCTGCACTTTTGCACAAGCAGCAGCGGTGGCAGGCCGGGGATGAAGTGATTCACTGTCTGGAGAGAGAGAGAGAGAGAATTTTACACCCCTGCACCGTTTCCTTTCTCATCAGTTTTTCTGTTGTCGGCGTGTTGATCTGATTTGTGTCGTCTGTTCTTCTCCTGTCTGGCCTCTTGCTCCACTTGTTGCTCATTGTTTCTGTGATGGATCTCAGGACCGTTGTGACCATCTCAGCTCTGCTCCTCATGACTGCTGGTGAGTGCCTGTTATCTTTGAGATGTATGGAACATTAATGTGGCTCAGTACGGTGTTCGCCTCAAGCCTCTGACACCTCCCCAGAGCTGAAGGGAACTAAAGTGAAAGCACACACATTATTACTGTGTGAAAAAGGCAGGAGGCTACCACTGAGGCAAAAACCTGTCAAGACGTATGAAGATTTTTTTTTTGATACATCTAATGCACTCTAATAAATGAGGCAAGGGAGGGAAAAATGGATGAAATGTGAAAAATGTGTTTCCATTTTCACACGAAGAACTTTATATTTTTGATGAAGATCTTTCTCAGATACTCACAATGTGTCAACACAACAGCAGCTCTGATCTGCGGTGCCTGGTTACCAGTAAGAAGTCAAATTCCTGATGAATGGCCTATTGTGGGCTCTGACACTCGTCTGATGATAGGCTCGGGGCTGCTAGCTGGAGGTGACTGATAATATATATATATACTGATAATGTAGTCAAATATTTTCTTATGTGGTGCCCAGTTCTGCTGAAGCCACTGTTTGGTTGTAATAATCACATGAGGACTGCGGCTACATTTAAATACGTGAGAGCTTTGACTGACATTGTGCTCACTTCCGGAAATATGATGGATTTAGCAACAAGCTGAAAATCTAAACAGAAAAACAGACAGGTCCTCATTTTACATTTAGTGATCAGTCAGGCTGATAAATATGTTGTGCTGTTTGCTTTGAATGTTATCTTACTGCGGTTCATGCTAATAATAATAAAAGCATCAACTTTAAATCATTTGACTCGACATCACACACACAGTAAAGTTAGCGTGCGCTTACTGGACAGACATGATGAGGCCTTTTCCTGTCGTCCTGACTTTCTTTCTCGTTGGTGTTGAATTTATCGTCACCTCGGACCGCCACAGGCCTCTCAGCCCAGCTCGACAGGGACACATCACTGTGCGGCTCTCCCAGCTTGCACTTGAACATTTTACCAATGTAAGGAGACCGTTCTCACAGCAGACTGTGGCTCCTCAATCACCAGCTAGATAACATTAACCGTGACCGCATACGCACAATTTTAATTAACAGAAGGAGGGTGAACTCACATTTGTAATATCCGCAGTCAGAGGTAAGGCATTTTCCAAACTGTCTTTAGCTTAGGGTGAAAAAACACAGACATCATATTAATTTCAGTGACGCCGTGGAGTTGGCACAGTGGATGTCACAACAATAAAACACCATGTTATCCTTCATACTGCTGCATTGATGCTCGGCATCAAACATGTGCTCCCCTCAGCTCCATGAGTCTGATGATGTGTTTCTCCATTCGATCAACACAAAAAATGGAACGGTGCAAACAGTTAACTTCAAGTTTGTCAAAAGCGCGTTCGTCGCGCACATAGTTTTGGAAACTTAAAGCTCGTGTTGTAACAACAACCCAGACCCCTTAACTCTAAGCGCAGTTTCATTATTTTTACATAAATTGCACTGAATAACATTTTTGCAAAACCCTGAGCACCAATCCTGTCGTTAACACAGTATCACCTTTAAAAGGCCACACCCTGATTACCAATTGGTCTCACTGACATCTCACATGTTCAAACTCAAATCAAATTCTCCAATCATGTGTCAGAGCATCATAGAAAAAACATGTAGAGCAGTTTCATTGTGTTTTTAAAATTTTTATCTTTCGTGGGCCTGAACATTTGTGTAGTCAGTCGGTTCAACATTTGACTGTATTACAGTGATAAATATATATTTGCTTTGCTACTTTGCATCATAGCATCATGATCATTGTAAATATGTAACATTTGTGTATTCTGCGAGCTCTAACAACGCTGCAGTATCAGTTGTAAGTCCACAGTGAGACTCTCGGAAGATGGTTTGTGAGTTTAGCTCAAGACAAATGTGCATCATATCCCATGCAGGTATAAAGTTTCATAGCAGTACTTAACGATATATTTACAGTTTGTATTACAATATCACAGTCTTTATACTGAACGGCTCATAACTGCCACTTATTTGGACATTAAAAAACACTTTTAAACTCTTATAAAAGGAGAAAAAGGAAAAGACAAGCATCAACATTTTGTACATTTTTAATACAATATGTAACAAGGCCTCATGAAGCCAAAATACAGTAACCAACCCTTTATATGATGGTAGTGTTTGAATTTTTCTCACACTGTTCACCTGATGCTCTTCGAGAGACATTCATGAAAGCAGTGTGTATCGCTTTGATGAAAAAATATCTGTTTGGAGAAGAAGGAAAGTGTTTTTGAATAAGATTATTCAGTTTGCAAAAATGATTAATCATTTGCAGGTTTGCATTTAGAGCGTAAAGAAATTACCCTATAATTTCAGGAAATGTTTGAACAATTGGCACAAATTGTAAGGTCGACTGTCCCAGACGATCATGGAGATAAGACATCAGGTTAGGTCCCTTGGTGGCTCTATTACACTGTTTCAGTGGGCCCCTGAAGGCATTATCGACTAAACAAATAAAAATGTTTCAATATTTGGGAGAGTCATTTATTCACAAGTGCAGCGGCGTTTCAAAATGTCTGTTCAAAACGGGCCGATTGTTTGGCCTCCGTGACTTTTCACAAGAACAGCATATACAAACAAGTTCATATTCGACAGTACACTTGTTTGGGCCCTCAGCAATACACTTACCAAGTACAAAGAGGATTGGATAAATTGTTCAGATAATCAACGGACTGACCGGCAGACTCAGATTACACCAAAAAAAGAAATGGATAAATAAAATGTGTAATTTTTACTTGGGAAATATTAAAAGATTTTTTTTTTTGACGTTTGCATTTTTTAAAAATCTGTTTATGATACATCAGCAATGACTTCCTATAAAGAACCGAGCCTTGATTTTTCACCGTAAACAGAAACCAAAGATCGGCTCTTGAGACAAAATGAAATCGAGGCCAGAAAGTTTTCACCCCGTTTCAACAGTGTTTGTTGGAATCCATGACTAAGACACCGCTGAATTGACGGGATCAAACTCCAGATCTCGGTAGTTGGTAGGACGGGGACTTTACCTACTACTGTTGAAAATCCACCTCCACACACACGTATACACACATATGTGATATTTAATATGCTTCTGCCTGGGTTCAAAATGTTGATTCATTCTCATTGTTTGGAGTTTCTAAAATTGACTTGATATAATTGTTTTGGGGGTGTAATGGAAAAGCATGATACATTGTAATGTAGAAGAGTGTACTGCTATGTAAAGAAGGAAGTAAAGCGATTTAATATTTGGATTTAAAATCCAGCGGTCTGTCAAGGAACGTGATAGGTGTAAATGATCAAATTAATAATAAATTAACGTCATTTAGCATTTCGTTGCTCAGGCTGACTCACTGGCATGACGTACCGGGACACTTGCATAGAACACAGTCATGCAAATATGAGCTTGGTTTAAATTATCATTAGATACAAGCATTGCGTCTGTGTTGAAATGTCACGGCTGCTGAAAAACAAGCCACACGTTTTGTCAGTCATCGAGTCCTAAGTGTCCTGACTCTCTAGGATAAACAGACTTTTCTTGAAATTTACCTTTTAATAGCCTTTTAATAAGTGAAAAGCAAAAAAAAAAAAAAATAGTATAATAAAAAATATCTGATAATGAAACGAATGTGTATATGTGCATATAAACCTGAAAGAACATATGTATGTATGTATGTATGTATATATA
>JBAJHX010000051.1:1650744-1674734 GCA_037176925.1 Amniataba percoides
TATATATATTTATATACACACACAATATAAAATACATATACATAAAGCATAATAGAAGCATTCACAGAATGAGCACAACATATGCGTGCCGAACTGAAGTCAAACTTTTCAGTTGAAACAAGAACATCTCTCTGTAATCAATATGCATCCTTTTTGAATTATCATCATTATCATCAATAATCATCAGTAATCACCCTGTAAGTATCAGTCATCTGGATCTGGAGATTTGAGCTTAATGCCCGGGGGTGGAAAGATTTACTAAAAAAACTTGAGATGGTAGTACATTACTATTAGTATTATATTTTAGTATTTTATAACTGTGATACATACAATATTATGATTGTAACAGCAACATCATTGATATTATCATTATCTTGTATTGTTTCAAAGCACTTATTGTTATATTGTCCACCCAACTAAGTAATACCCCAGTGATATAATATACTGGAGTCTATGTGTGTGAATTTATGTTTCGTGCACATATAGAAAGTTGTCAGAATTAAATTCTTTTATTTATTACAGAAATAACTAAAGCCACAACATACGTCAAATTGTGTAGTTTATGTGCCGAACACATCACATTGGATGAGATGAGCCTAATGAATTTTTAGTTTAAATTAAATGAGGCAGCTTTCACTGATTTCTAGAATTTTCAGACCATTAGAAAAAAACTGCCTTTTTTATATAACCCCGTAGTGGTATTAGCTGTGCAGATAGTTTCACTTTGTTTGCAGAGGCTTTGAAATCCATGCCGCTGAAACTTGTGCCACCACCCCAACACAGCGGAGCTAAATAGAAACAGGCTTGTGGTGTTAAGAGCATCAAAAAGTGACATTTGAAAAAAACTGTCAGAGCTGTGACTGTTTTTACTGAGAGGTTTTTTTTTTTTTTTTTTTTAAAAAAAAGCTGCTCCCACAGAAACCATGTATCTGCATATGCAGAACAAGGGCCAGATATGTTTGTTTAAATATTCATTTGTATTACAAAAGTAACACATTACAGGTGAACCGTGGTTACATTTTTAAATATGACCAATGCTGCTTATCTCTGAAAAAACTTATTATTCTCATCGTTATTTGGTGGCAGTCTCAGTATTTTTTCTCCTGTTGTGATGTTATAATCTGTGCATTAAAACTGTGTCCTATCCTGACTGTGAAATATGCATTTCTTTGCATCTATCAGGACTTACCCTTTATCATTTTAACAGGTCAGCCAGGTTACCTAGCCAGTTTTAGCCTTTTAATATTTTAAAATCTTACTGACTAAACATCGGACTTTGTATTTACGGCAAGAATCTTTTAAGAGGTCAGTGGCATAATTCAGTTCAAGTGCACGCGCACACAACTATATATGTTGCTCTGTTTTTGCACACACGCACACACACACACAGAGGGCAAGAGAGAGATAGAGAACAGTAGGAACTTAACTGCTGTAATTCTGTAAGTATGCTTAAGAAATTAGGTTTTTGTGTTCATTTGTTTTTAAGATAAATCCTCATGGTCCTCATGAACTGCAGAGCTGTGTGTGTGTGAGCAAGATTTAAGTATCAGCTCCAAACCTACTATTGCCTATTAGATCCTCTTAGTTCCTATTTCAGTGTTTTTTTTTCACCAAGCCCTGTATACTGCTCACTGCTCTTTGTTGTTCTTATCAAACTTTTCACAAACTGGAGGAAATAGTGTGGTTGTTTGGAACTATTTTCAGTGACAGATTAAACCACATTTCACATATCAATGTTCATTTACTGGCATTTTACTACACAGGGATACACAAAATTACATTCCAAATGCACTATAGAAAGAAGCTGCTTCGAGTCTGATCTGTGCACAGTTTGTAGTGTCTTCAGTGGAGATGCTTTTTTATTACTCCTCCTGTAAAAGTCAGTGGTACTTGAGTTAAGATTAGGAGCAGCATTGGTGACAGTGTGTGTGCAGCTGAGTCAAAATAAACTACAGTGTGTGTGTGTGTTCATGGTGATGAAAGAACATGTCGCCCATTGCAACAGCGGGATCCCACATACTCGTGTATTACGTTCAGTCATGAAGATAATTATTGATCAAAATTCACTTGATCCCAAACTGGAAGCAGACGGATTGTGAGACTCCAGAGACAGACCCCAAACTTCAAACTTCTGAAATATTTGAAGAATATTATTGACCTTCTCCTCACCTTTTGTATATGACTATCATATCTTGCATTATGAAATACACATAAAACAACATATTGTACCAGATTGGTACAGCAGCCAGTCTGCAAAAGATTAGACTGATCACCTGCTGTATACCCAAAAATGAAAGGAAAATTTATGAATTTATGTAACGGTAAGTTAATTGCATGTAACTGGAAATGTAGTGGTTACAATGATGTACATCTTCAATTTATCTATTAATTTGAAAGTTTTTTGTATGATTTTGCTATGAAAAAAAAAACAAAAATGGGCAATATTAAGTCATACGTACGAGTTATTAAGTATGAGATAAACTCGGACATTGCCCCTTTTTTTTTTCACCTTGCCTTTCAGGGCTTCCGTAATGCTCAGTGTTTTATAAAAACTGAACAAATTAAGAGACTGTACACATCACTAGTAAATACACACAGGCCCCGGGGATGGGCCGACATACACCACCACTACCAAATGTAAAGCAGCTTTACTTACACTGCACACTTGTGACACCTAATGCAGGGGATGTTTCACATGAATGTGAACCTGCACAGCATGAGCCAGTTGTTAATTGTTGTGAATCGTTGTGTTATCCATACTAATTGATGTCTGTCTCCTAGAATCAAACGCACAAATAAATGGGACAAACAGCCCGGAGATTACCTCCCCCACTGAGACCAGTATCATCACAACCTGTCCATGCCCAAGTGATACCTCAGCACAAACCACCCCCAGCTCCCGCAGCTCCACACCTGTCCTGGTCCTCCTCACCGTCAAGTGGACAAAGACATGTGAAGGAAATGTTGAGATGCTATATTATCCCTCCAACTCCACCCCCATGCCTGTGTGTTATAGCAGTAAGGCAAACGTCAGCAGTCTTTTGAGTAAAGTGTGTGAGATGCGGAACGGTTGTGAAAAAAAACTGCACTTAAAGGAAAATAAAAAGCAGGATGGTTATGACATCGCAGGGAAAGGAGTGGAGGAGACGATCAGATGCACAACACTGATGGCCCAGTGCGCAGGTTAGTCTGTGTGTGTGTCTGAGTGAGCTCATGTCATGTCCTCTGCTGGTGTCTCATCACAAGACAACATGAAGTGTGTGGAACTGATTTAGTAACTTCACAACAAACTATAACACTTTAATATCTGAGGACTGTTTTAATACTTAGATCAGAGTCAGTGTTGGTACTAAAACAATACTTTTTAAAATATCTAAATTTGGTGAATATACATATTTATTCTGGATTCAAGAGCTTTTATTGTCACATGTACAACAATTACAGGAAGTTGTAGTTGGCAATGAAATTGTTAAATCCCAGGCTCCCTCAAACAATGCTAAAATATAAAGACAAATCACACAAGTACAACTTAGGATTCAGGAGTTAACTTGGACCCAAGCTGTGTCCATGGCAGTGGCTGATCTGATGGGTGGTTATTTGTAAGAGATAAAAGATACAGAAATCATCCTTTTAAAATGTTCACCGCACAAAACACATCTTCTTAGACCCTACTGACCCAGATACTCCAGCAATCGACGACATCACATAGGAATTAGAAGCTAACACATGTCTTTATCTCTAAAGGGATATTTTTACATCTGCCTTTCTGTATTTTCCATCTGATAACTTCACACTACCAGCAAACATTCTCCGCAGTGAACGGCCACAGTTAACAGAGAGAAACAAACAGGCGAAGTGAATTTCTGAGTGGAGAGATTATGTCTAAACTATAACATGAGGGTTGCAGCACCTAAACACTCTCACTTTTCATAGATACGGCAGATGTACAGGGGCAGCTGAGGGCCTACAAAGTGGTGACAGCTTTGCTCTGCTGTGTGCTTGTGGTCCTGTTCCTGATCCGCTTCACCAGGCCCACAGTCAAAGCCCTGCAGAAGAGACGTGAGTACACACACACACACACACACACACACACACACACACACACGGACGTCTGCATGCAATCAGCACTTCAGTGACCTGAAAACTCTTTGAAAGATCTTTTCAGATTAAGACTTGTCAGATTAAAGATTATGTCCAAGAAAGACTATTGTCTTAAATCCAAAGGGTTCACTCAGACTGACACAACACGTATTAGAATGGAACAGAGCAAATCTTTTTCTCTGTAACTATATTTATGTCTAAATAAGAAACACTAAGACTTTCACTTTGCTGCATGTCAGTCCCTATCTCTCCTTTCCAGTCATTTGAACTGGGTACTTTCTGATGAAGGTACACAAAGAATGCTTTAAAAAGTAATAATATGCAAGACCTCACTATGTTTCACAAAAACAGAGCCCCCTAGAGTTCATTTCTAGTCATTACAACATTCAGACAGAGGCTGGCAGTGCTTTGACCTTTTGCTGCAGAATTTAAATGCATGTTCACTGGTTCAGTTGCTATGTTGTTGTTGGTTTTCAGTATCAGACAGAAGGCAGAATCGCTGGATCGGGCCCACACAGAGTCACAGTGGTGAGTCACACACACACACACACACACACACACACACACACACACACACACACACCAACATACATACATACTAAGTGTGTATCACAGCCTTATATCTCTTCTCATCATTCTTTTTTAAATGTAGCTCAGTCACAGAGCTACATTAAAAACACAACACTGCTGGACTTGGTGACACGTTCCTCCATCCACACAACAGAGCACTAACTGTGGATTTATCTGCTGATGAAAATAGTCCCCAGCAAATGCACCGTTTTCTCCTGTTTGTGTAATAACAAGTATAGTGAGAAGCTGTTTTAGAAAATGAATTAGCTTTATTTGTAAAAATGAAATGATGTACTTCCAAAGTGTTTTTTAAAGACTGACATCTGCAGCAGGAAGAGGCTGGAGCTGAATGGGCTTAGAGCTTTGAGCCCCAGACAGGAAGTTAGACAGTGTTAACATGTTGTTGGACTGATCCTGTATATGAGATGTGTTGATCACAAGAACAGTACAGTTTAACAATTATATCTGTGTCTCAGTGTCTTACCATCGAGGGAAAACTGCAGTTAAAAACAACGAAGGAGAGAAGAGACTATCCTACCCTGGTAACGCACACACTCACACACATATTTAGACAGTCAAACCAACCAGGAAGTGATATGTTAGCTGAGTGCTCCTCCAGCTGTGTAGGTGTAAATCTGGCTGCTCTCTCTCTCCTCCTCTGTCGTCACATCAGCTCTGGAGCGACTGACAGTCAGTGACAGCAGGGAGCCTTCATCCAACAGGAACAGTGATTACAACCTCTGACATGCCTCTTCTTCCTCCATTACCATCATCAGCACCATCATCATCATCATCATCATCATCGCCCTCTATATGTGGGCTGAACATATGTTTCTATATGTGACTATCCCTGTTTGTAGTGGAGTTACAAGTTAGATCAACCTGACTGAGGTTATATTAAGATGTAATGTTTGAATGGAACTTATTATAATTATACATTATTTTGCGAAACACCCTCATTAGCCATCACTGTACATTGTGCTCATAGCCATTAGCACTGGAGATACTTAAACTGTTGGACACTGTGACTGCACAGAGCATCTTAGAGAGTCCTGAATGGTGTTAAGAGACTGGACCTGGATATTTTGGTGACAAAACTACCAAAATGTAAGTTTGTGGTTGTTAGAAAGTGTATTTTTCTCTTGTAACTGGGCTAAAAATTTGTTGAGATCTGCTCGGCTAAACACATTTAAGACTTGTCTTTGTCCTGGATCAGGCCAAAAAAACAAAACCCAGCAAAACTCACAAAGTAATTCTTTAATAGATGTAGTCACTAAAATGTGGGAATGTTCCTTTTATAAAATACTTGTTTTGTTAAAATCTGGTTGGCTGATATTGTAACATAAATAGTTTTGTTTCATTTGTCAACATTTGTAATTTCTGATTTTTCTTTTTTTTATTTTCAGTAAAATGATCAAAGTTGTGTTTGACCCGTTGAATGGAAAATATTGTAGATTTTTGAAGAAAACAAAGTCAGGGAGGATGAGGAGGAGGAGGAGGAGGAGGAGAGAGTGAGAGACGAAGGTGGTTACTAAGTGCAGAGATGTGGTTTCCTCTGCCGTTGACACCAACTTCCTGTTTGTGTTATTTCTGTCATAACCTGAATATCTTTCCCCCTCTCCACGAGTCTCTCTTTCTCTTCCTTGTTCTCTTCTAATGTTTCTTTCAGTCCCACCTCAGTCTTTTCATTCATCTCTCATCTTCTTTTTTGTCTGCCTCTGTACTTTTCTTCCTCCCACTTTCTTCTTCCTTCTCATGCATGAAGTGGGGTTTGAGGTTAATTGTTCACACAGTGAGCATGATGGGAGTTGTCTGTTGCCCAGACTGTTTGACTGTTTGTGACTTTGTCTGTACATCAGCTGTCTGTCAGTGTGGGTGCTCATTCTCTGTTCAGCCGGTCTCTGAGGTAGTTAAAAACTCTTCAGTGTCACATGGA
The DNA here is from genome assembly GCA_037176925.1 of Amniataba percoides. Lineage (NCBI taxonomy): Eukaryota > Metazoa > Chordata > Actinopteri > Centrarchiformes > Terapontidae > Amniataba > Amniataba percoides. The sequence goes on from JBAJHX010000051.1 coordinate 1,657,352, forward strand.
GGTCAGCGTCAGTACCTCAGGAACAGCAGACCAAGTTGTGATTCATATTTTAAAAAGGGGGACCAGACTCCAATTATCAGGGGATCACTTTGGGAGAGCTTATGCCAGGGTGCTGGGCTGGAGACTGACCAATGTTAAGTGACCACCTGTGAAAGGTCCTGCTGATGGTAACGAACCCACAGACAAACATCAGCTGACCCTGCAGGTTTACTTAGCTATATGAAGCTTTGAACTGCCTTTCATCAGCAGGCAGTTGTCTCCATAGAAAGAGCTCTGATGAATTCACTAGAGGTGTATTGTTGTATTTTGTAACCTGGTTGTTTTTTCTAACCTAACATACACTGGCAATGCAATTTATTTGCTTTCAAAGCATCAAATAGACTTAATGTTATCAGATCATTACTAGTGAATATGTCTACATCTTCATACTTCATATTGTATTTTCAAATGTCTCTGTCTCATTTTATTTTGAACTAAACTAAGTTTTATGAACTGCCAGAACATCAAATTCTGTGTGATTTTCTTCTGCCTGTTTACTTTTATTTATTTATCTATTTCATAGTTTGGGCAGACTGCAAACCATCTGAACCCCACCACAACCACCACCCCTAAAGTAGCAGTCAGTTTGAACTAGGAAAATGAAACTTCAGAGATACCAATATCGTTTTAAAGAAGCTCTCGCTTAGATAGCATGTACAATAGGGCTTAGGGTCAGAATTCTCATCTGCTATGTTAAACTTGAGTTGCTAACTTATTTAAAAATGACTTATAGTCACTATAGTCTCTAAATCTGTAGAACATGAGACACATAATCTGTGATAAAATCAGACTCCTCTGGCTCCACCTGCTGCCTCTAAGATCATTGGACAAGAATCCACCACACCTGAATCAAAACAACCAATCAGAGCAGAGTATCTGATGGAGCTTCAGTCAATGCTCCTGTACAGGCTCAGCTCCACAGTGAATGAGTGAAATCAGAGCAGAGGTGATTAAACAAAAATTCAACAATCAAGCAATGAGAAAACAACTGTTTCATGAAAATATCAGAAAAAAGAAGAAGAGCAATGAAGAGAAGTGAGGTAAAAAGAGAGAATTAGATGCTCTAGGGAGGGAGGAGAACTGGTGTAGACACACACAAACACACACACACACACAGAGGGAAAATTTATCTGTATCTGTGTCTTTGTATCCTTCAGTGAACAGCCACATTTCTGTGAGTGCACATGTTTTCTTTGTGTGTGTGTGTGTGTGTGTGTGTGTGTGTGTGCGCACGCGCATCCGTGTGTGTGTGTGCAAGTGTGAGAGAGTCGGTGTCCATCTGTGTATGAGTGGGTGTATTGTGCTTCATCCTCTCCTGGTCAGGTCACGTATGAGATGATAATCTGGCCTCATTGCAAATGTCCCATCCACAGAAACAATGACAGATGACTGCAGATTACTGTTGCAGATTATCCAGTGAGGGATTGACACGGTGGGGTTGAAATGGAGGGAGAGGAGGAGAAGACAAAGAGAAATATGGAAGAGTATGTGCTATAAACAGACATGTCAGAAACACAAGAGTTACTGAGGACAGATAAAGAAGAAAGAGCAACCTGTGCAAGATAAACAGACATTAGAGAAGAAAAATTGAAACAGGCATGTGTTCCATTTCCTTCTAAATATATTCTTCTTTTCTCCAAAAAATATCTGGGATTCAATAATACTCATAGACAACGCATATGCTTATTATCGTGGATGTTTAAATGATGAATATTTTCACATGTATTTCATATTCTCTCATCATCAAACAGGAATTTGATCACCATCAAAGATACAAAAATATCAAAAATGAAATTCATGATAAGCGATGGTATGAGCCATCTGGCCCGGTGAAACCCACATTCACGGCCAGGATCACATGACAGTCCACTGAAGGACGGTGATGTAGCCTCCACTTTGACAGAGCAGCCTTCTAGTTACAGATAAAAATATAAAGGGAGGTTTTAGAGGGGATTACCAGTTAACCGTCAGTCTTTTAATGCAGCAGAAGGTCACTGAGTAAATTAATGATAACCTAGATTGGGCCTACATGAACATTAAACTCGATTAGTTCATATTTTGTGTAAGAAACACAACTACATAGAATCTACGAAGATGAGGAAGCGCTTCATTTTTAGAGAAATATGTAAATAATAAAGCTGCTTTGTGACAGTAAATAACAACAGGAGATTTCCACAGGATATACAGTAGTTAGAGGTAATGCATGTACAGCTTGCAGATAAGTTAGATAAGTTAATTATGTTTTGTATCATAAAATGACTGACCTCAGAGTAGGACTGAGACTTACTGATGAAGCTTCAACACTCCTTCAGCGGGAGATGTACCACTCCTACATACTGCATGTCAGGGGGTGAGCCTATAAATAGGAACCTGCTGATAGAAAGGAGGAGACTGGAGTCTGATTGCCTGTTTTCCACAAATGAATAAATATACCTGGACAGCAGAGCTGGTGCTTGCCTGCGTTTTTGTGCCTTACTGCTCTGCCAACTTTACACAGCGTCTCTCATACATTGTATTCTTATTTGAAATAAACAGTTCATTAACATCCAACCATGGACAAGCTTGTTTGAGTCAACAAAGTTGACAGAGTTGACGTTAGAGCACTTTCTCCTTACAATAGAGTGTAACTGTGTGAGAGACAGCACGTGTTCTGCTCTGCATCTCACAAGGCGGCCTTAAATATTTCTTAAATATCAGAAAGATAGTTCAGTGTGCTCATTGTCTTCAAGTATTCCCAAAATATCTGTCCTCTCGCAGAATCTCTCTGCCTGATCACAACAGGTGAGGACTTCTCTGATCCATTAGAGCAGAGATAAAGGTAAAACATATCTTCATCCCAAACATGTGAGAAACTTTCTTACTCTCAGACACAAGTACACAAATATCCATTTCTTTCGCAAACAACAGCAGCAGATGGGCATGCTGGCTGAGATGTTTAGAAGTGAAGTGCGACTTACAACACAGTGGGACTTCATCTGCTGCTTCCTGTCTGACAGGAAGTTGGATTTCAGCTGAGGCAGATGAGATAAAGTAATACAATGTCAAGATAAAATGAATCAATGCTTAGAGAGGCTTAGAATTCACTAATGTCTGTCTCAATGAATGACAATGGGAATGAAAGAAATAGTACTGTTTATTAAATCTTGGGTTGTGTGGCTCTGAGCTCCCTCTCATCTAACTTCTTCTTCTCCATTTTTCTCCCTAAAACAGTCACATTCTGTTTACTCCACTTTCCCTTTTACCATTTCTATGGATGTATATTTCAATGTCATGCTTGGTTGTGATAACATTGTTCTCAACCATAGTAAAAACTGAGATCTGGTAACACAGTCGCATGGCAAAAAACAAGGCAACAACCAGATTTTATACAGAAAACTTACAGGTTACCTAAATTTGGAAGAAAAAACAAAACCAAAGAGCAAAACAGATTTTACCTATTTCTGTCAACATTTTTGGTTTGACTGAGATCATCTGGATAAACAGCTGGCTTGTTTATAACCTGTCTAATCTGCTCACTTCAGTATGTCCAGGAATGACATCTGCATTGGACCAAACTGGTGCTTCTTCCCCTACTGGAGCAGTAGTTAGCGGCGTTGCCTCTTTCCCAGGTTTGGTCCTTCACCTTTCAAAGGTCTTATTGAGCACCAACATCAGGACCACAGGCCTGCAGAGATCTGCTCAAGTTTTTCCAATTCAGTTGAGGTAACTGACAGTTTGTCAGTTCGTCTTTGGCAAGAAAGTAACACCTAAAAATGTTTATGTCTGTTTATTGTTGCAGCGACGGTATTTCGCCGCAACAAAAAAACTCATCACCATTGCCAATGATAATTTTAGAAGAACTGCAGTCTTGTAAAACTGAGATTTTGCGCAATGTCTTGCAAAACTAATAATGATTTACAGTAATCGGCTATTCAACATCCTAATTTTCCTCACAGGACTCATTACCCTTCATGTAATCTAAGGTAATGTGATGCAACTGTAAACCACTGCTTAATAAATGAGGATTGTAATAAAAGTATGCAATTTAAGTAGTTGGAGGTCTGGTTAGTGAAATTTTGCTGCTGTTTTTCATTTTTTCTCTCTCCTCTGTTAAGCTCCTCTCTCAGTGTCGGATCCATTGTCCTCTAAGCCTCTTCTGCTGCTCTATTACCACTCTCACCACACACACACACACACACAGCTGTCACAGAGAGAGGATGGGAGGGATATACTGTGTACATATATATACATATACATAAGAGCAGAAGATGGTAGGGGGGTTAAACAGAGTGAGGATAGAAGAAGCATTTAAGCAAAATGAGACACAGAAGAAAAAGAATAACACCAGTTACATGAATGTCACGTCTCCCACACTCAGATATGCTTCACAAGGTAATTATAATGTGACTACTAAATATCCTCAGGTATAAACTCACTTATTTATTTAATTATAACTTGTTTGTAGGACTGCTGCATATGTGTTGATTAAAGCTGGTCTGGGGCATCAGTTGGCCTTGACATGATTGGCAGAGTAATGTAGCCAGATGTCCTGTTGGACTGAATGGGGTCGGTCAGAAGTTCATGGTCTAGTCCTCTCTCTTGAAGATCCATTTTACTTTTACAAAGCAACTTCAGAGTTTTCTGAACATGCCTAGCTGTAAAAAAAACAACCATGTAGTAAACTTGTGAATGAGCAGCTGCATGAATATTTGTCCGACAGCTTGTAAAATGACATTCTGACACAGAACTGACCAACACAAAACATATTAGCTCAGCTTAGATGGTACAAAGGCAACAAAACTAACTTGAGAGCTATAATAATAATAATAATAGCGTACAGCTATATCAGAATCACTTTTATTGCCAAGTAGGGTTTTTTGTTTTTATTGTGCATTGACACAATCAAATATTTTAAAACATCATCAGAAAGATAGACAGTATGTATAATATGTTGTTCAAAAGAAATGAGAGAACTGTGCATTTTGTGCAGAAATGTGCAAAGTGTTTGCGATGAATGTAATGTATGAGACAGGTGTGCTGACTTTATACAGTTATTACCTATCTCTCCATTGACAAACAATGGAAATACGCTCACCATGAAATACGCTCACCATGCAATCAGCACTGTCTTCACACACATAGCACAGGACGTGTGACAAACAGTGAAAAAAGTACTAATGTGAAGCCATCATGCTTGTCTTAGTCCACCTCACAGTGCCAGACATGGGATTAGTCTAGAGCATTTATGTAGGACTGCTCTGACAGGCACGAGGCTTAAGGCTTAAAATGACACATTATTATCTTACTGCACATCCACTATACAATGAGGCTTACACAGGCAGTTTGTTTCTAATTACAGCATGCACTTCATACACACTCTGAACTTTAGTGTATATGTAGGCTTGGAGTTGGTGTGTGATGGAGAGCCCTGCCTCCACCATCTAGATACTATAATGCACACACACACACACATACACACACACACACACACACACACACACACACACACACAGTGAAGGGTTTGGGGAAGCATTTCATTTCAAATGAGTGACCTTTTCTTTGGCAAAATTGTTGAAGAGGAGGGGGAGGAGAGACAGCAGAGAGGGAAGGATAAAAAGAGTAACTGAGCGGGAGGGAGTGAGCAAGAGGCAAAACCTATAAGAAAAAAAGATGTGGTAAAGAAGGGCTGGGAGGAGGGACATAACAGAGAGAGAGGGGGATAGGATTATTTACTGCTTTAAACGAATAAATCTGTATTGTGTGAATCTGGCACGGAGAGGGAGGGAAGAGAGAGACAGAGAGAGAGACAGAGAGAGAAAGAGAGAGGATGTTTATAACAGCAGACCAGCAAAGAAGAGAAAGAGAGACTAAAAAGAGCACAGAATAACTGTCTAACTGTATTTTTTGGAATAGTTTTTGTTGTTAATTATTTTTAACCTGCTTAAAAATTCTCAAGGAAAAGATGTAGTCTGGAGCTGTCATAGACACATACAGGTGGGTAAAAGAGAAAGAGCGAGCGTGTGTGTGTGTGTGTGTGTGTGTGTGTGTGTGTGATGGAGTGAGGAGAGGTCGGGTGTGTAAGTGTGTTAGAACCTTATCATGTTGTACCATCTGATGCGTTCACAGTGATAGTTGTCACATATGAACATGAAAACACACATTTCATATATTCATCTTCATGCTCTGCTGTCGCTCTTTGATCTTTTGCAGAACACACAGTGTCTGAATTTAACCTAGTTCTACCCAGCTGAGATGTGAGTGTTTGTGTGTGTGTGTGTGTGTGTGTGTGTGTGTTCACAGGCAGGTGCTGTGTAGCAGTAATGGGTGGACCTAAATTTAACCTTTCCAGGGCCCTGAGCAAATCTTCACACTTGGTTAAACACACTGACATAGAGTTAAACTGTATATACCATGACACTGATCATAGGTGCTTTTACCTAAATGTTAAAAAAAAGACATTCCCAGCTGCTTTTTATAGTTTTTGCCCACGTCTGCCTCGAGGACACCCTGGCAGCAGATCTACTCTTGACTGTTAACTGGCTAATCACTGTGTGTGGTCATCATCCATGATCAGATCAGATCATCAGATTTTCATATCACGAACTCATCTAGGGCAAACTAGCATAACAAAGTAGAAGCTACATTTTAACAGTAATGCAGCTTGTTTTGCAGTTGGCTACTGTTTGAATTAAAGGATGTGCTACATTAACTTTCTAAAAATGTAGGTCCTTTTTATGTCTAGATTTGCTTGTTCTTTTATCTGCAAGACTCAGGCCTCTCTTGTGAAAGAGTTCACATAAACACACATATTTGCATATGTGTGTGTGTATACATACATGTATGAATTCAAGACATATATACATGTAGAGTTTGAACAATGAAAAACCAAAATCATTATTTTGATTTCTTTATGGGTGTTTTGCGCCTCCATATTTGTTAAAAGGTTTAGTTTGGCAGTAGATCAGAAACACTGTCAAAATGTATTCTGCTGTTGAAGATCTGTAAACTGAATAAATGGACCTTGAGTGGAGAGTGTTTTGTCAGCATTCAGTGATGACATTTTTAATGGGATATTCCTTCTAAACAGTAGGTGATACCAATCAGTATGGTTAAGATATACAACCAGAAGCACCTGTTTATCATGAGAGTGTGGCCAGATTTAGTTCTAAGTTGTAAAGTAAACTAATGTTTGGGAAATACTGCAGAATAATTAAAATGTCAAACATTTCCTGAGCTTGCTCTGAATGTTGCTTCTGGATGAAAACATCTGATACATGTTTCATATTCACTTGCTGCCACATGATGCTGTGTTGCATCAGGTCTGCAGGGATGGCAGATGTCAGCTGGGCCGGTGTGTGGCGGGGCAGAAGAGGAATTAACATGCTGCTACTCTTTTGGATTTTCACAGTTGGTGAGTCTTTACAGTCTTTGATTTTTGTTTGCAGTACATTAGAGAGTCACTGTAGGGTAGACTTTTAGATTTATGGAAATCTGTCTTGTTCATTCCAGCTGAAGTGTTGTTTCCTCTTTGCTGTTTGTGTTTTTGTCCTGCTGTTGTCTGCCAAGACTCTGTCACATCATTTTCCTATTATTCCTGTTTTTTCTTTCTCCAGACATGTTTGAAGACATTTACTCTTCTCTGAATAATAATTAGTGCCTAATGTAATTTCAGTAAATCTAATCTAAATCTATCTAAATAATGTTCACTTCTCATGTTTGACTGCTGGATGCATTTTCACTGTTTGTGACCTGGAGGCCTCCAGTTTCCACAATTAGTTATTTACATATACTTAAACTAAGAATTAAGGTTTGCACAGAGAAACATTCAAACTTCTGTGGATGAAAACACACTGTAAGTAATCATTCTGCACAGTAAATTCAACAACATCCCTGTGAAGGAACAAAATGCAAAACACATTTATGAGAAGGGGGATTTCTCTTTCAAAAAGTATTACAATGATCATCACCTCATTGTGGAGTAAGGTTGTTTTCTTGACTTTCTAACAAGCTTCACTGTCTAATGCTTTGCCTTGCACATCTTCTCTCCTCCTCCTTTTAATTCCTTAGTCCCTTCATCCCTCCAGCAGCCTCCTCTGCCTCTCTCCCTGCCTGTCCACATGTCAGTCGTCCCTCCTAACTGGCAGTTCCTCCCTCTGTCCCAGGCAGAGCTTGGTCCTCTTTTTTCCAATTCCAGCCCCTTCTCTTTCACTCAGAGCTTATTCATGGTGCCCCCAGCGGGCCCAGGCCCCAGACCAGGCCTCCAGGCCTCATTTGGCCCATACTCAGTCACACAGGTAAGAGGAGAAGGAGAGGGCAGATGGGATGTCGATGAGTAGTATATCTAATGCTAAGCTAACTATTTTCATACCTCTCCTTCTCTTTCCACAGCTCATATCAGAGCCTGTCCTCCCTCTGTCCCCCACTCTGTCTGCCTCTCTCCTCTCAGAGTATGTGCAGAGAGAGAGGGATGAGGACGGCCAAGAGAGGTTCACGGTGAGGGCGCTGTTCCACAAGCGGGGTGACACCAGCACCCAAGGGACTTGCATCACCTTGCATGCTTTCAAGGAGACAGAGGAGCACAAGGTCTCCTGTATCACACAGGTGAGGAGCAGGTTCTTAACAAAGTCTTCTTAACATCATTCACATATATTTTATCTGATAGAATTACTGGTAAAATAATAAGGTGCAACAACAAGGTGATAAAAGCAAATATGTATGTACATAAATGTGTGTAAATATCAACATGCATACACACAGGTGCATGCATATCCATCCATTCATTTTCTAACCCGCTTTATCCTGAGCACACAGGGTCATGGGGTACACCCTGGATTGGACGCCAGTCAGTCGCAGGGCCACACTGAAAGACAGATGACCATTCACACTCACACATAAGGGCAATTTAGATGAGCCAGTTAACCTAACATGCATGCCTTTGGATTGTGGGAGGAAGATGGAGTACCCAGAGCCCTCTTGCTGTGAGGCGACAGTGCTAACCACTATACCACTGTGCCACCCCCATGCATATACAGTATATAAATATATGCATACATAGTTTGCACACATGTTTCACCAAATCTCTGTTCAAATGTGTGTGTATGGATTTTAGCTATTCGTGCCTGCATACATGACAGTGTGTATATATTTAAAATAGTTTAACATTTCTAGTGTATATGTGTATTAGTGCTGTCAAAGAACCTCTCTATGACAGTTTTACTATCATGGATGATGGTGCTGTTGGATGGTGTGTGGGGTTACAGACAGTGTTCACTGCAGGTGGCAGCAGCTGATCTGCCTACCCATCTGTCTGTTCTGTTTTCCAGCCCCCTCTAGGGCTGTGCGTGGTAACTCTGACACTTCCCAGAGAGTGGCTCCAGGATCAACGCAACAACCAGTCAAATCCAGATTTGGACAACTGGCACAGCAGCACCCACCCTCGTCGCCGGGTGCAGAAGCGAGAACGGCAGCGGGGTGGACATCATCATGGCAGCTTTAACAACCTGCAGCATGGGACCTCACCTTCACTGAAGTGAGATCGTGAATTGTAACATTTATTTTTTCATTAGTTCACTCATTCATATAAGTGAACCTACTCACTTAGAGAGGATTATTGTATGAATGAATACAATGAATTCAAGCTCTACATCCTGTGCATGTTGAGTGTCCAGGAAGCTGAGTGACATTTGAGTGGGGTTGGGATTATTATTGAACTGAATTGAATGAGGATGTCTCAAACAGGCTAGATGTGTTTGAAGCTTGAAAATAACTCAAATAATTTTGAGTTGCTATTTTTCTTTGGTTCTTTGATGATGAACAGGATTTTATCATTTGCCAGTGTGACAGATTAAATAATTATCAATGAACACCTTCATTCAGATACCACCCAGGTGTTGATGGGGGCGCTCGAGGGGATGTTCCACAGGCCTTCAGATACAAGCGGGCCCACACGAGAAACCAAATACAGCTTTACTACTCCTCCTTCGACACAGTCGCTGACCTAGAGCTGACAAAAGCAGGGTATGTTACAGAAAATATGGAGGATGGATGAGACTTTTTGAAATGTTTGTCCTTTTCATTGCTGTTCAAGAATTGCTTTCCATTCAGTCAGTCATTCTGCAACATTTGCTGATCTCCTTGTACCCACTGACTATCCATCCAGATGTGTGGAGGACCGAGCGGCTCAGTCCCAGAGGCAGCTCTTCCATATCAAAGCAGTGACGCTGAAGGAGGAGGAGGAGGAGAAGCACAGAGAGCAGAGCAGGACTAAAGAGGAAGAAAGCTGTTTGAATGGGCAGGAAGAGGAGGAGCTTAGCTTGGACTCCCATGTTGTGATTCGTTACCACAGGGGTCCAGTCCTCATAGGGAAGCCAATCAGGGTGTCTGTGAATCTGAGGGCTAACTTCAGCGCTGAGTTTGTTGTCATAAGGTAAACACGAAATAATACTGACACACCCCTTTTGTCACATTCTGTAAATGCTGTATTGCATCACACTCTGTTTAACTTCCAACAAAGTTAGTATTTTTATACTGAGATTCTCTGCGTGTGTGTCCTCAGGCTGAAGGTGAAGAAAGGCTTGGTGTCAATGGTGGCCAAGAGAACTCTGACCTCTGACCTGTGGGCAGTGACCCTGGAGCGAACCCAGGGCTCCAAACATGACGTAGTGTCCATCCTCTGCCACAAACACACACTCAAGCACACACACAAGTAGGTTGAGACTTTAATTCCACCTCCATGACAGTCAGAAATGCAGACAGGGAAATTAGTTCATTTAGCTAATCTCACAAAACTGGGATCAACTCCTCCAGCTGTGGTGATAGTTACTCAAAAACAAAACATGAAAAAACACAGATGCCATTACATATGTTTTTCACACACACACAAAACAACTGGAACTTCATTCCCCCACACATTTTCAACATATAAATTCAAAATATCAGTTCCTGCATCCAACAGGTTCTGTAAATTTCAGACACTAGAATGGAATCCCACTCACAATGGCATGTGTGAAATGATTCCTTTATGTGTAAATCATTAATGCTTAAATCTGACTGATTAATAATTGTTCCTTAAATGGCTAAACTGGGGACCAGTTCACCAGCAGGACATACGAAGCCAAAATCTAAATAGGAATGGATCCTGGTGAAAGTAACCTGAAAGTGCATTGCTAATTTTCTCTTACTTAATTACAACGTAACCAAGGTGACAGTGGAAAGACGCACTTTTCCTTTGCAGTAACTCTCACTATGCTCACTGTGGGTCAAGGCCTGACTTGAGAGCTCCGTCTGTGATCTGTCGCCCTGTAGTCCCACTCTCCTCCAGCAGGTGGTGTGTCTGTCAGTCGACGGCCTGAGGCAGAGCTTCGGTGTTGCCATGACTGTGTCTGCTAAATGGTGGGTGGAGTACTCAGGACACAGTAACCCCACATCGCCACACGAGGCAGCCGTGAGCGTCCTCTCCTTCACCGACCGACGCATCTTTGGCATCGCTCCCATCACAGAAGTACTTCACTCATTCACTTATTCAATCCCAACTCAAAGATCATGTTTTTTTGTTTGTTTTTCATATCTTTAAATCTCCATTAAATCTGTGTTTTATCTGATCCTCTGTTGTCAGAGCAACACCATCATCAACACAGCAATACTGAATAACCAGCCGGTGTCACTTCCTGTCATTGTGCTGGCCATAAGTCATGATGGGAAGGTGTCGGATGTCACCTCCGCAGTCACATGTCACTCTGTCAACGAGAACACTGTCAAGGTGCAACACAGTTTGAAATCTGATGTCAAATAAATGTAGCCATCATTAGTTAAATCTGTAGTAATGATTTAAGTTGTTATGGGGTGTTCACATGCAGCACACAAAGCAACATCCATTCGCTTCACTATGTTCACCAGCTAATCTCTAATGTCTGTCTGTAGTTTGCTGCAGAGGAGATAGTGTAAGGTGGCTTTATCATAGCTCTCTTGCAGAAACAGCTGCCTGCTGCTGCTGCAAACCAGGCTGATGAGAGCCACGAAACTGAACCAAAACTTTATCATGGTTATCTGTTAAAAAGAAACAGTGACTGTGAGAAACATCTTTCACTTGGCAGACATCATGAAACCCACTGATTACTGCAGCTTTAAAAAAAAGTGACATTACTATATTTAAACATTCAGTTAGAACACAACTAAATTAAATCCATGATGTTTTGATTGACCTGATATACATGCTCAACATATGTCCTTTAATCACCAGTGTAATTGAAGTCTTCTCCACTTGTCCTCCATCTGTCTCCATCCTAACCACAGGTATCCAGCGATTGCTCCACCCTCTTTGTGGACGGCAGTGAATCAGGGTTGGGTAACACCTGTGCGATGGTGAAGTTTGTGCTGGGCACACTCAGCGGCTCTGTGTGTCTGGAGGTGTGGGCTCCTTCTGTTCCCTTGCGAGTGACCTTGGCAGACCCCGTTCTTAACGCCATTGATGGCTGGAACCACTTCACAGAGAGAGGGTAGGAAACGGCCCATAGTATTTTCATTCTGGTTTGTTTAGCTGTTTTATGTTTGTGTGTTTCTCCCCATATTGGTCCACTGGACAGAGAAAGAGAAATATCTCTTTAGTGTGTTACCTCTAAGTGCTCCCAAACAAGCTGGAGGAGGCCATTTATCTTTTTTTAATGGGCAGGCTATGAAACCCTTCGAAAGCAGTGTTTAGCTAAAAAAAAAAAAAAAAAAGTAAAGAAAATATGCAAAACAATAATTACATGTAACTTTTAACTAATGAGTGACAAATGAAAGTTGTAATCCTTAGATTAGAGTGTTAGCTGAAGCTGGAACAGTGAGGGATTTGCGATGTAGATCCACGGTTCTTTGAAAGAGACAAGAGCTCCCCAGAAAACTGACTTTGAAAAATTAGGTGGAACTATCAAAAATCGTAATTTTGAGTGCTACTATTCTTTACATAAGATTATATTTTTGTGTATATTTACGTTCCTGAAAAAATAAATTGGCTAACCGCAAAGCATAACAAGTTCCAATATTGTTTATGTATGTTCATAATTGTCATGATAAGCAACCATGGACGTCGTTAGGTCCATTTTAGGGGGGTTTTAGCCCAACTAAAAGATTCCTAAGCCCCCTTTAATTTTGGGTAAAAAAAAAAATCCAATATAGTTTTTAAATTAGTGTAGACATGCAATTGACTTAACAAGTAAATAGAATTATAATAAGCAAAAAAGTTATCGTTGTGATTCCCAGCTCTCATTGGTTACTAGTGTTGTGAGATGTGTGTGTGATGAGCTGGTAATGGAAGGTGTGTGTGTGTGTGTGTGTGTGTGTGAGAGAGAGAGAAAGACGGCGACTGGGGCAGGTAGTGAGCGGCAGTGAATTGTTATTAACAGTGCAGTCTGAAATAAAGCCCCGCTTCTCTGAGGCAAAACGGCCTGTTTTATTGCGTGCCATCACATGAACAAGTTAACCCCGGAGGGAAAAGTAACTTCGGCCCTGGATGTGTAGTCTCGTCTACAGTAAAAAGACTCCTTTTGTCTCATCTGCTCCTGATTGCCCTGTTAACCTTTACTGCATTTTGCTTTTAATACAAACCTCACTTCCTTTTTTTCAATAAATTTCAATAAACATAAATGACAGAACTATTTTTTAAGGTTTACATTTAGCATTACTCACCAAAACTCAAAGTATGTATCACTGAAAACTAACAAACTTAATCAGTTTGTTTAATGATGACTCCATTCTTAGTGGCAATACCAGATTGGAACATAGGAAAGTTATATTTGCAGGATTGACTGCTGCTAAGAAGACTATAATAATCCTCCATAGAGGTACTACAGTTCAGAGACTCCACAGGAAACACTTAAGGACAGTTGAGTTTTGACTACACTCAGAGATTCAAGGTTATAATATGTGACTTTTCATTATTCTCAGGTGGATTGGTAACACGAACATCTGTGTATTATCTCACACACACAGAAATGAAGGCCTTTAGCTCCTCATGTGTGTCCTGTCTCCTCAGGTGTGTACCGGTGTATCAGCGCTCCTCAGTCCAGGTCCTGACTCAGTTCAGAGCACAGGACTCCCACAGCACAACAACGTACCTCTTGGGTTCATCTGATTGGTTCGTGGATGTTACAGAGCTGGTTCGTGACTGGCTGAGAGTTGAAGATCCCCAAGTGGCTTCCCTTGGTGCTGAGACCAACCTGATTGGTTTACAACCAGGAAAGACATCACTCTATGTAGGTGATGGTTGTCCATGAAATCAGTTTGGATTCTTTACATCCTGAGCGTCATCATCATCATCATCTGTCTCTCTCTCTCTCAGATCATCTCTGAACAGTGGGATGGCGTGCTAGGCAAGTGTGACGTCACTGTGACCTCTGACACCGTTACCCCTGGTGACCTGTCTGTGCAGGTGGTCAGCGGACTTGGCATGTCAGTCATGGCAAGCCCCGCCCACCCTTCCATCATCACAATAACAGTGACAGCCTACAACATCCTGTACAACCATCACCAGGTGAGAGGATCATCAGTTTATGATGAGGGAAGACAAGTTATCCATATAGTGCAAACAAAGCAGGTGTGAAAATAATACTATTGGGATGAGGCCAGCACAAAGCAAAAGACTGTTCATAAGACCTTCACTATAATGATTCACAGGGTGAATCAATTATTATGTACTGTGCACATTCACAGCACTGATTCCAGCAGTCCGACAGAATCAGTGAAATACTCAGCACCTTATGTAATATTTATTTGCTCAATTCCACTGACTTCTGTAACTTTCTGAAACTAACAACATGAGATGATTGTGTACTGATGGAGTGTTGTCTAAAGGAGCACTATACTGTGTGAATATCAGGACTACAGATACATATGGAAGAAGTGCAGTGTTTGTATTAAAGTAGAATATTTAAAATGTTATATGTTGGTCTCCAACAAAACGTGTCACCTCAGCTGCTAAATGCTCCAGTATTTTCACTAGCTGATCACTAACTATGCCATCATTTGCTGCTGGACAGTTAATGTAAACTGAAGTGGAGTCAGAGCTTTTTACCTTGGCAGACCTTCATCTTTTGCTGGAAACAAAGCTGAAGAAAACAGATAAGAGACGGATGATCTGTATAAAAAAATCGCTTTCAGTCATATTCACTAAAACTGTCACTAGTCATTCATGAGGGAGATAATCTGTGATAATAATCAGACTCCTCTGGCTCCACCTGCTGCCTCTAAGGTCATTTGGGACGCAAGTGCCCTGGTTTACAATTTCCATTTCAGACTGTAAGGTTAGGAGGTTTTTCTAATAAGTTGGAGACTCTTCTAAACTGACTGACTGAAGCATTTAAAGCAAAATGTGAGCAGAGCGAGAAACACTTTTAATGAAGGCTTGGTTCTGTCTCAGTTTGAGATAAATTACAGCCAATTTTTGAGAATATATAGTTGACTGATTGTTGGAAATAACTGTCTGCTTCTGTGTTTACTTTATTTACTGTTAAGAGGACAATCATTTGTGAGCATTAATATTCTTTCCGTCCATAACCTGTTGTGTGTCTCCAGGAGGCATCCATCAGCATCTGGCTCCAGTTCAGTGACGACACCGCCTCCCTCCTCTCCTCGTACAGTGACCTTCCCTTTTACCTGCGTCTCTCCTCGTTGGCTGAGACTGTGGTTGTAGTCACGCCTGGCCCCAGACAGCGCCTCTTTGCCCGCGGCGACGGAGGCGGGCCCTTGCTGCGTGCAGAACTCCTGGTCTCAACCTGCACCGACCAGCCGGTCACCTCCAACTCTATCAGTGAAGGTGAAGTGGATTGGACGGACACGAGAGGAGGCGGGACGAGGAGGCTGGCGAGAGGATCTGGTTGGATTAGAGTCAACTTAGACCTGGGCTTCCTGCAACCTGTAGGGGATAAGGATGAGGAGTTTGAATTTGACATTTCAGACACGCTGGTTGATTCAGAGAGCGACATCTATGCGTCCAGCTTTGATGAGGATGAAAGTGGGAATGTAAGCAGTGACTACTATGACAAAATCAGGAGGAAGATGATTAACAGAAGCTGGGACAAGGTGGGGAACGGAGGGATGGTCAGTCGGAACAATTTGGAAAGAGCCGTGCTGATGCCGAGCCAGGAGGAGGGCGCTGTGTACTTCTCGCCGAGCCAGGAGAACAAAGGAGAGAGGAAGGAGGAGGAGGAGGAAGGACAGGGAGCTCCAGAGCTGGAAGTGGGTGTGGGAGCCGTCCTCGCTCTGCTCTGTGTCTCTGCTGTCCTCTTCTTGGCAAACTGTCTGCCCTGCGCCCTGCGAGACAGGAGGAGGACAGCGATAGGGGAGCAGAGGGAAGGGGAACTTGAAAGAGGTACAAAGGAAGGAGAAGAGAGGAAGAAGAACACGGTAGAGGAGAGGGAGACAGAGGAAAGGAAGAAGCCAGAGGGTGAAGACAAGACAAAACAGCTGCGGGAGGAGAGCAGTAAAGAGGATGTTAAAGAAGTGGAGATCATTTGTTGATGGACATGCAGACCGAGCTGGATTTCAGCTCTGATCAGTGTTTTAAATGAACAATAATGAGGAACACGAAGCGTGTCATTACTGTAACAGCATGCTATCACCCTTTTTAGTAAAATATCACACTATCAGAGGCACCACAGCATTGTTTTCATGGACGCTTTACAGTTTGAGATGGCTCTGCTCTGTATTATTACACTGCTGACCACAGTGGAACCATGAACGCACTTTTTTCAAGGTCTTGAGTCATTTTTAATCACATGGCTCAGCACTGTGATTTGGTCGATGTGTGTTGCAATTAGGAAATTTCATCTCATATACCGGTAATCATAACCAAACTCAGTCATCTGGAAGTAGCAGAAAATCTGTAGAAAAATTTGTAGGATCACAGAAGTCACCCATCTTTCACCCATTCACTCCGTCCAGTCTTAATCCATCCATCTGCCCAATCTTTGAGGAAAGATCCTCCTTGTCACGTTGGGTGTGCGGAGAAGGGAAGTCTGAACACAATGATGTTGAGGAGATCGGCAGTGAGGGTGGGAAGACTCTTTAATGGAAAACGCAGGGAGCAGGAACAGACGGGCAGGAACAAAACAGGCAGGAACAAGGCAGGCAGGAACACATGGACTAACAAACAACACGGGCTGGTAAAGATACACAGACTCAGGAACCTACACAGACGACGCAACAGAGAACAAAGGAAACAGACCGGTATATATACACTGTGAGGGAACAGGGGAGTGGAATCAGGTGAGGAGACTAACAGGGGACAGGTGAAACTAATTGGGGCGGAGCACGTAATCAGGAGGGAAACACACAAGGGCAGGAAGTCAAGTGACAGACGTGTGAGAAGAGGAGGGGATTCAAAATAAAG